>JAJKFI010023019.1:0-11746 GCA_029204185.1 Lerista edwardsae | reverse complement strand
CCCGCCCCGCCCCGCCCCGCCCCGCCCCGCCCCGCCCCGCCCCGCCCGCTCTTCCTAACAGACAAAAGGTCATCACGTGCTTTTAATTATTCACACGTATTTCACCTCCAGAAGTCAAAGGAACTTCTCTCCATGCTTCCCACGTGGGGCTTCATCCTGCGTGCTGCTTGCCCGCCAAAGGACCTGTCTCGACAGCCGAGCCACACGTCCAGGGCTCCAGGAACCCCAAACGTTTTGCAACGGCGTGGTTTTGGCGTGGCTAACTGTCTCCTCTCTCTCTCTCTCTCTCTCTCTGCTCTGTTGGACCCTGCTCAAAGTTGTCCACAACATCAACCCTTGTCGCGAATGCGAGCGTTCCTGACAGCAGCTCTTGCCAAAGATCCAGGGACCCCGACAGAAGGAACCGGTCGGACGCCCCCGCAAGCAGCCCTCCCCAGCCAAGAGCAGGCAGTTCCAAACCAGCTGGAGCAACGATCCAGCCCCGCCCAGCCCAACCTCACGCCCAAGAGCCAAGGGGGAGAGAGCGGCACCAGGGCCTACTCCTGCCACGCCATGCCAAGCAAGCCAGAGCACCACAGAGGTGCCCGCCGAGCAGGAGGAGCTGCCCGCCAAAGCCAGGGGTGGGAGCCGCTCAGCTTCGCACCGCCACGGAAAGTCTTCGAGGGCCTCTGCTGCGTTGCAGAGCCCAGGTGTGAGGCAGGCCCTGCTGGGTGCTGGGCTGCAGCTGTTGCTGCTGGAGAACAGCCTGCTTGGAAACACACACACAGAGCGATAATTGCATTGCTTCGAAGCGGCATCTGGTCTTTCGGAGGGGAGGAAAAGCTTCTGTCGAGCATCCAACGCTCTCCGGTTCTATCAGAGGGCTGACTTTTGGGGTTTGGGGGTGCTGGTGGAGGACTGCGGGGCTGGAACGGGCAGGGGAGTGACACTTTGCACCTGAACGGGAGGCCTCTGGAGGTCATGCACAACAAACAGAACAGGTGAGAGAGAGAGAGAGAGAGAGAGAGAGAATGAAAAAAAACCAAATCAATGTTTCCCATGCAGTCTACAGATGGTTGAACATGCAAAGCAAGAAGGTGAGAGGTCCAAGTACCAGGTCAAAGGTCGCCTCGAGGGGTCGCTTCAGTGATCGGACAGCCGGCTGAGTCTTAATTAGCAGGCAGCGAGCACGAGATGACAGTGAGCCAAGGCAGGGGAGGAGGTTCAAGCACAACAACAGAAAAAACAGCAAGCAGAGGCGCGCCACAAAGGAGAGCGACATGGTGAGGAGGTGGAGAGGAAACAAAAACAAAAACAAAGGAAAAAAAATGAATGCATCGTACCACTGATTAAGAACAGGCTCAACATGCACACTGCCGGGGGCCTGTGACAAAGTTATCGCCACATGCGCTAATGGGAGGGGCGGCTCCACAGCCGAGAGCGACCCTTGCAGAAAGACCCAGAACCGGGAGAGAATCTGGAACCCGCAGCTTTTTTGCAACAAGCGCTAAGAAGGGGATCTCATCTGCCAAGAGATTTTGGTCATGTACTCCGGGTGGTGGCCTTTTCTCGGCATTGGAAAGCTGGCTGCTGAAGAGGGTTTCGTGAAACGCCTAAGCTCCTAGTCCTCATGGACACGGGGAAAATTAAGACAGAGCATGCTCAAAACGGCCTTCTACTGAGTCAGCCCATTTGTCCAGCTAGCTTGCAGAAGCTCTCCAGGTTTACGTGTGTGTGCGTGCGTTCGCACACGCTGGAGAATGAAGCTTGGGACCTTCTGTATGCAAAGCATCCATCACTCAGAGTGCCCCTTCCCCTAAATACGGCCACATTCCACCTATATACTTCCATCCCACTCTCCATTAAAAAAAACACAAAAACATTTTCTTTTTTTCCCAATTGCCGTGCCCTGCAAGCAAACAATCCCCCGCCCGAGCTGCAACGGGTTTATGGTTTGGGAGGAAGCAAGCTCTGGTTCTCCAACCAGGCAAGAGCAGCTTTTCATGTTTCAACTTAATGAGATGACACCCCTATGCGTGTTTTTTTTCCCCCTCCCCGTTGTCTTTAATACGCAAACACAGAGCTCATTTGGCTCCTGGCCAGACACACAAACTGCTGAACTGCTTCCCAGAATTCTGAGACTGGTGGGTCTGGAGAAGAGCCAAGGGTTCATCCTTCCCCAATGAAACGCAACGTGTTACTCAGGACGCAACCCTAACCTGGAGTGAGGCCGGCACAGTGAGGCCAGCAAAGTTTGGCCGGCGCAACGGACACCGGAAAGCGTGTTTGGGCCACTCTCGGAGTCAGGGGGGGCAGCACGGAGGCATGCCCCTTCATCCTGACTCCAAGAGAGGTCCAATCACCCCCTCCAGACCCCCTGAAGGCAGTTTCGTGCAATGCTCAGAAGTGGAGTCTCCCCAGACCTGGCGGGATGGCCGACATCACACCTGGACCCCTGGGGGAGGGGCCCCTGCTCTGCCTGCAGGGAGTTCAGCCCCCAGGTAAGGCTGGGAACAAGGCCCCAAAACACAGCACCCCAAACAGCCCAGGCCATACTGAGGTTGACGGTCCAATCTCACACCCTCCTATAAACACGACAAGACCCGGATTTTCTTCCTTTCCGTTTTGGCCACCAATTGCTGCTCACGGCAGGAGCGTGGCAGCGGGGGAGGGGGGGCGCAGCACATGCTGCAGGCACCCCAATGCGCCGTGTGACCGGCCCATTCCACTGAGCCATTCTGGGCAGTGACGGCTACGGTGTAGCGCCTGCAAGACTCAATTGCACCACCGTCCCCTAGAGCGACACTAGTGGCCCACCAACAGGTATGTGCGGACCAACCGATTCTCTCTCTCTCACAGGCTAGGAACGTCTGAGGCCTCGATCAGCAGGCTGCCCAGAAGCCAACTCAGCACAGCGGAAGGCCGAAGCCTGGATGGAAGTGGACGAACGACACGAAGGCCTCGTGGAGCGACGGCCATCAAGGAAGGTTCCGAGCAGGCCGGCTACCCAACGGCAGGCTGGAGAGGCAGGCGAAGCTCGCCCAGGGAAGGGACGGCATGAATTAAAGATGCGAAGGGGGCACGGGCGTCACCACTGAGATGTCGGGAATTAAGCCTGATTAAGCAGGGCCCCACGAGCCGGTTATGCCCGAAGTGCCGTTCCGAGCAGGAGTGCTCCGACTCGAGGGCTGGCCATTAACAAGCCATCTCTTTAAGCGCAAGCAGGGCCACGGCAACATGCTCCCCGCTTCATGTTTTAATGATCAGCAGGGCACTTGTGGTGCTGAGCGCCGAGGCACAAATTAGCCGCCTGCAGGGATCTTTCCAGGGATCCTGCTGGGAGGAACGCCGGACTTCGCGTCTAACGGACGCTGCATTGTGCTCAAAATATAACAATTAGGTTTCCTTTAAGGAGTCCTTGCTGGGCAAGAAATGGTGCCACCCCCCCCCTCTGCCCCATCCCACCGGCCTTGGGAGCCCCCTTCCCAAAGCACAAGAGTTTGGGGATTGGCTGCAATGGCTCAGCAATGAGGAAAGGGAACTCTGTGCATGCTTAGCAGCACTCTTTCCTCCCAGCTGCAGGGGGAAAAAGTTCCAAGAAAAATGCACATTATGAGAAGCTCAGTCCGAAACCTTTGCTGACAGCACAGATCCTGCATCCCAACATCAGTTCAACTCCAGTCGCTGCTTTTGGGATCTTTTTAAGTCTGCAACCATCTGATGTAACCTCTGTGAAGCCAATTTTGGGGGGCTGGATTTTGCCCACATTTGTAGCGACTGCTCTTGGCTGCCTTTTTATGATTAAGCTTTACTGT
The DNA here is from genome assembly GCA_029204185.1 of Lerista edwardsae. Lineage (NCBI taxonomy): Eukaryota > Metazoa > Chordata > Lepidosauria > Squamata > Scincidae > Lerista > Lerista edwardsae. The sequence continues at coordinate 7,952 of JAJKFI010023019.1, read as the reverse complement.
ATTTGGTTTATGGTTTGAGCACATGGAGGTGGGGGTGGTGGCCGCTGAGAGCCCTGAACCAGTAGCGGATCTAGGGGGGCAGGGGGGGCACGAGCCCTGGGCGCCGTCTTGGGGCCATCTAGGGGGGTGCCAGTGGCCCCCGCAACATTGCACGGGTCGACCTGGGCTCCGGAGCCCAGGTCTACCCATTGGGACCAGCCGCGAGTAGACAGGTCTACCCGCGGTAGTTTCTAGTGGGTAGACCTGGGCTCCCACGGGGCGCACTTCTATTGGGTGCCCTGGGCGCCATTTTGACTAGGTCCGCCCCTGCCCTGAACTGAAGCGTGGCTAAAAAACATTCAAAATAAACGAACTGTGCGGACTGTGCGGAACAGTCGGTTTCTAAACAGGACTGTGCGGAAAGTCGGTTGAAACCAGTGGGGTTCTTTTCCCCCAAGTCACGTGCTGCATTGGGCGGCAGGTGATGAGATGGGACGGGCCCTTTAAAGGCTGCCAAAAAGATGGAGGCCACCCGCCAATCTCTGCTTGTGGGACAAACGCATGGTGTGTTTAGCTGTTCCCTTACCATTGCTGCTGCAGCACTTTGATTCACCTGGTGTTGAGCTGCCTTGATTTTGGCCTGCAGGTGTGCAGGGGGATGAAAGTACTTGCATTTCTCCCGGGAGCATCTCCCCTTGATGTAGTCCATGCAGACCGTGACTGTGTTCTCGTTCGTGTCTATCATGGCGATATCAATCGGGTGAGCGTAGCGGCAGTCGTTCTCCCCCCGTGTGCAATTCCCACGCTGGAACTCGCGGCAAACCTAGAAAGAGAAAGCAAGGGCAAGCCGGAAATTGGTTTCCTATTTGCAAGGTTTCCATTTAATCCGCACAGCCAGTCCAAGTCAGGGGTCCAAGGCTCATCATAGCGGCAGCTTCATCGCTGGGGGGAGCACAAACGGAATCCAGGTCAGAGTAACCACTACGCCATGCTGCCTCTCAATCAGCCAATGGCATTTCGGCAACAGAAATGTTGGCTGATGGGGCTTAATAGATATTGTGCTAGCAGAATTGGCTACAGTTAAGATTATCCCTTATCCGGACATCCAAAATCCAGGCATTTTACTCCCAAGAGTTTTTTTAAAGCTCTCTGTAGAAAGCAGGTCTTCTGCTCATTCCCACGTACAGACTGCAAGTTCTGTTCTCTGCTCTGTGGTGTGTGCCGTTGTCGGAAAATATCAGAGGCCAGCAGACACCCCAACGGGTCACAGGGAAAAGAGCAAGAGGAAGGAGTTCTCATTCTATTTACGCAGTTATTCCAACACCCAAACAAATCCGAAATCCAGACACCTTCCCGTCCCAAGCAGTCTGGATAAGGGAAGCTCAACCTGTTGTAGGTAATTGAGGAGAGGGGGGAGGACTGTGCGGGTGGGGGGGATGGTCATCAGCAAAGCTCAGCCCCTTGAAACACACAGAAGCAAGGTCCATCATGATGAGAACAGCCCCCAGATAATTTGGGGATCCTGCTTCACCTCCAGTCCCTTGTCACGGGCGCAGGCTGAAAAAGGCTGCACAGCAGTTTCCTCTGATGCATGCAGCGCTGCATGGAACCTTGCACACAGTGCCAGCTGTCAGTGACTTTAGAGGGTGAGCAAGGAGGTGTGGCCACCAGAAACACACACACACACACACACACACACACACACACACACCCCAGCTGGGACTTCCTGCCCAAGTAAACAAGGCTTGTTGATTCAAGATGACAGCCCTGAATCAACAACCTCTGACTCTCGGATTTGCCTCGTTATTATTTTTTTTTGCAAACAGGTCCTGGAGATTTGGACCCCAGGAATGGCAGCCCCACCCTCTTAACAACTCCCCAGGGCTGTGCTCACTTAGCCTGGTGACCCCTGACTGCGGCGTTCACCATAAAACGTCCTCCACCCTTGATGGCTGACGGAAGCCGCAGAGCTATTCAAAACAAGCACTGATCTCGGTTTGCAGGAAGGAGAAGGCTGCGACTTGGCACCGCAAAGACGATGGGTCTTAAAAACGACCCTCCGGAAGCCATCAGAGTGCAGCAGGAAGCGCCCGAAGATCTCTGAATGCTGCAGAGACCTTCCAGAGGCTGCAGGGACCTTCAGAAGGAGCACCCACAGCTAGCGCAGACCCCTGAAGAACAAATGAAGAGCCCCGCTGGAACAGGCCAAAGGCCCATCTGGTCCAGCTTCTTGTATCTCACAGCAGCCCCCCAGGTGCCTCAGGGAGCACCCAAAGCAAGTGTCGTTTCACCACATCCTGGGGCGAGGGGGCACGCATACCTCCAGCTTGTCTGTCCTCATCAGCTTCTGCCCAGCAGAGCCCCCTGGCACCGAGACGGTCGGGTTCCCGGACACCAGGACAGGCGTATTTGGTAGCAGCTCCGCAGGAACCAGCCCCATCCCAGGAGAGACGTGACTCAAGTAGGGGCTGAAAGCCATGGTGGGGCTCGTGGCAAGCGAAGGTGTCACAGGAAACGTCGTCTGCGGGCAAACAAGAGAGGGTTAGGGGGGGGCACAGCTGGCCTCTGGCCTCTGCCAGCTCTGGAGCAGCAACGGAGCGGTCCCGGTCTCAGGCAGGCATTTCCCACCACCTGCTTACGATCGCTCCCCTCCCCCCCTTGTTCCAAGGCATGCAGCCTCTCCATCGCTAAGGACAAGGAGGGCCCACCATCCTTAAGGGCTTAATGACACAATTAAGCAGGCACTTCGGGCAATTAGCACTGTGCCCTCCCCCTGCCTGCGGATCACCCTTCACTGGCTGATCTGGAGCAGCTTCAGCTGCTCCTGGACAGGGGATGCACTGAAATCTGAAATCAGGGAACGCACTGAAATTCGAAGGGGAGGAATGCACCCTCCCCTTCGAATTGAGAACTGCCCCCTCTTTGTTAACATTTCGGCGGGGGCTGAAGACCTTTTTATTTCAAAAAGCTTTTAACTGTTGACAGGCGGGCTAGCTGGCTGGTTCTATTTTTATATTTTATATTTTATGATCCACACGGCTTGTTTTTAAATTCTGTTACTTTGTTTTAATTTTTGTGTTATTGTATTATTTTAATATTGTTTTTAAATTGTTTTTATGTTAAGTTTTATATTTTATTGTATTGTTGTAATGCCGCCTTGAGTGCCTTCGGGCAAAAAGGTAAGGTAAAGGTTTCCCCACGACCGAATGGTCTAGTCGTGACCGACTGTAGGGGGCGGTGCTCATCTCCGTTTCAAAGCCTGTGAGCCGGCGTTTTTGTCCGATCATGGTGGCCAGCATGATTCTACGCCGTAGCGCACGGAACGCCGTTACCTTCCCACCAAAGTGGTCCCTATTTATCTACTTGCATTTTAGGTGCTTTCGAACTGCTAGGTTGGCAGGAGCTGGGACAAGCAACGGGAGCTCACTCCGTCACGCAGTCTCGAACTCCCAACCTTGCGGTTGAAAGCCCAGCGACAGCGGATTAACTCGCTGCGCCACCACGTCCCTTTGCACCACGTCGGGCAAAAAGGCGGGGTACAAATTCAATAAATAATAATAATAATAATAATAATAATAATAATAATAATAATAATAATAATAAATGCGCGTGCGGGGGGGGCTTTTGATGGAGACACAGGTTGGGCAGGCAAGGCACCATCCTGCACCGGCCCCTGGGGCAGCCCTTCCGAGAGGTCCCGGACAGGCCCACAGGTGGCGGTTCTGGCCTTTTCTGCACAGCCTCTTCAAAACCTGCTCCTCACCTGTCCTTTTCGCTCAACTCCCTGCAGCCACGGAATATCTTGCCATGGGGATCCCCCCCAGTGATGTCATGCAGGGGGAACAAACGCGGGGGAACTCAGTTCCACTAGCTAAAATTAGGGCTGACTCCGCCCACTCCACTCTCCCTCCTCCCCCCTCCCCATTCCTCTGCAAAGAGCTTTTCTTCTTGGTTGGCCAGCACTCAGAGGGTTAAAGGCAGTGATGTCATTCAGGGGGAACGGACCAGAACGGGCGTTCCAGATCCTAACGGGCTCCGTGGCTGGTTCCGGGTTCCCGACAAGTGCCCATCAAAAGTGAGTTCCTGTTCCTAAATCATTTGTATGACACCACTGATCCCCCCTTTTCTCCCACTGTTTTGCCATTTTAATATCTTAACGCTTTTAAGCGACACGCAGAATTTTATGGCGCTCATCAACTCAGGGCTGGGGTTCAAAACCCAGAGGCAGTACTCCCGCCCCCGCCCCCCCCCCCGGCCACAGCACCTCTCCACTTGCCCAAAGGTGGCCACCAGGTGTATTTTTTTTTACCCAGAAATCCCCGCTTCACACAGTCTGCGGCATCCAGGCGGCAGGCCTGACCTGCAGTGTTTAGAGGCATCGGAAACGGACAGACTTCCTCTGCCAGCGTTTCGTCCTCCTGGGTGAAAGAACCGGCGATTTCAGCAGCCCTGGACGTGGCCGCCGGCCCCGCCCAACGCAGTCCCTCTCAGCGTGGACAGACCCAGCCGTTGTTCTGCGCCCTTTTGTGCAAGTGCTCAGGGGCATCAAAGCACCTGCCCGTGTCCTGCCCGCTCGTGCTTTTGTAAGACCCTGGTAACCTGGTCACGGCTAATGGCATTAGGCAGCAGCCCGTTGTGACTTGCCAGAGCCCAGAGCCTTCACACCCTCCCCGGCGAGGCAAGCTCACCGTGGCCCACCTGCTATCACAACGCTGCACTTCCCCAGCAGAACTCAACCCAGCCATGCTTCTGAATACGCCAGCGACGTTTCGCTTTCCTGGACGACTCTTCCCTGCACTCTAACAATTCCCGCTCGCCCCGGAGTTCTTCTGAAATCCTGCCGCCCACAAGGTCGGTCCTCCAGAGGTTCCTTACGGCTATGCCCACGCTGGGCCTGGCCGAGCCCTGACTGCAGAACCCATTTCACCGGGGTGGCACTGCCAAGGCTCCTGCTTCCAGGGGGAGCAACGGCTGAGAGCGAAAAAGATCACGCTCGGATAATCAGATAAAAATCACGCACGCCTCAACACAAGAGAGAGGATCCAGGAGGTGGGTGCTTTCTTTCTTTTTCCCCGCCAACTAATGAAAAAGGGAGTGAATTCCTGCACGAAGCGAACCCTTCAAACCGTTGGAGCCCATCTACTCAAGTGCAAAAGCATGCGCGTACTTGTCAAAGCTATCAAGAACCGGCAGGCTTCCAAACCAGCAGGTGAGGCTGACACAGGTGAGGCGGCTCCCAGGATGCCCATCAAGTACAACAGCCGATGGTAGAACATTCCTCTCTCCAGAGGAGCATTCCTTGCCCTTGGAACGTGCTTTTTTTGGGTGGAGGGGGGGTTGTTCCTGCCCCCCATTATAATCAAATCCTTCCTTCCTTTTTTCTTTGAAGACAGAGGGATGTTCTTTTCCCTCTCTCGCAACCCCAGAATTCCACGAAAATTGAGTGTTGGGAGAGTGAGGACAGATAAACGGAAATACTTTTTTACCCAGCGGGTAGTTAATCTGTGGAACTCCTTGCCACAGGAGGTGGTGATGACCTCTGGCCCAGGTGCCTTTAAACGGGGATTGATTGGACAGATTTCTGGAGGAAAAGTCCATCCTTGGCAATAGGCCATGATGGGTGGTGCAACCTCCTTAGGTTAGAAGTAGGCTACTTCAGAATGCAGGTGCAAGGGAGCAGCAACAGGAGGCATTGTAAAACTCTACGCTCTGGTTGCATGTAAAGATTGCAGTGGAAAGCATTCATCAGCAGCCCTGCAGTGTTCTCCCTCCAGTAGGAACTGGCTGTTTAAGAACCACTTCCACGCCCGCTGTAATCCCTTCTAAAGGTATTGATAACTGAAACACATAAATCAATACACGGCGTAATCAGTCTGATTAATGGCTCTCGTCATATCCCGGCTAGTCCACATTTCCTTTCCTTGCACTTTACAAGGACTGCAAACAAAGACTACAGATCATTTGCTTATCTGCCCACTTGGAGGGCCAGCTGTACAGTACATCATCTACCCATGATGCCTTGCTTACAAACACATCTGGTTATGATTTTTAATTAGTAAAGTTCATCCCAGAGCACAAGTGCCGATCACTCTTGGATGGCATCGCCTATTGGAAAATTTAGCTCCAGTTTGTGTTTCATTCCTTCTATCCTGCTCTCTTTTGCATGCATTTTTCTCTCACCTTTTTAGGGTTAACACTTTCGGTGTTATCTATAGCATAGTCATGAACGAGGGTTAAGTTTGCAAATCCTAGTGCAGATTTAACCAGGGTTTGCCGATCAGCCTCAAACTCTCTAGCTGCAAACTCTGATTGAAGTGCTAACCATGGTTAGTGTAACAGAAGTTACACTGTAACCGCGCTCTGTTTTTAACCCTGAAAAGCGAAGGAGGAGAGAATTTGCATGGAGGAGTGGGAGAGGAAGATGTTGGAAGAGGAAGTGCACAAGGCGTGAGGTGCTCTCCACCCTAAGCTCCGGCATTAGCAAAAATAATTACTTCTGCAACTTACAATTGGCTGCAACTGCGCACCCGGTAGCATAAACTGCATTTGCTGCGCAAACATGGCTGCAGCGGTCTTCTGCTGTATCAGGTTGTTGCGTCCGTTGATTTCGAGTTGCGTTTTTAAGTGTGGTGGCGGGTGAAGGTATTTGCAGTTTTCCCGAGTGCAGCGGCCCTAGACGAGGTGCAGAAATGGAAAACAATTTGGTGAGTGGGTTTGCCAGCAGTGCCAGGGTCACACAAATTACCTTCCGAAACGCAGAGAATCGGGACCTTGCCACACTGAAAATACGCTTTTTGCGCTGTTTTGGGTCTCGGATCCCAGCTTTGACCTGATCGGCGCGTAAGGAAAACTTAAGAACTATCTGGCTGGGTCGGACCAGAAGCGACATCCAGCTGAGCACCCCCCAGCCAGTTGCCCCCAGGAAGCCAAACAGCAGATCACGAAGGCCCCTGTGACCAGTGGTGTCATCTAAATGATTTAAGAACAGGTACTCACTTTTGATTGGCACATGTCGGGACCCGCCCACCAGAAGCGACGTCATAAGCCAGAAGTGAGGTCGTGGCAGGAAGTGACATGAAAAAGGCCCCTTTTTGAGGCCTCAGACCATTTTAAACTGACCCAACAGTTGCAACAGTATTCCACAGCACCCCCAGAACACGTTAAGGAGGCCTGGCATCATGTTAAAATGACCCAACAGTTCCAAAACCCCAGAGCAGCTCATTTTTCAGTGGCAAGACAAGGCAAGGCTCCACTCGCTGCCTGCCTGGCTCTGAGAATGTGCAGGCAACTCAAACGTGCAGGAAATTCAAATGTTGCAGGGGGCGGAGTCTATGAGTGGGCAGGCAAATGGGCGGGGCCAGCCATAATCCTAGGAACCGGTACTCGCGTACCCCGGCGTACCCCCTGCATGACATCACTGCCTGTGACCCCCTTGTGACCAGTATTCAGTAGCCCACTGAACCTGGAGCTTTGACACCGCAATCACAACTAACAGCCACTGCTAGACTTCCCCATGAATTAACCTAATCCCCACTTAGAGGCCTCTAAGCTAGTGGCCACCATGACACCGTCTGGCAGTGCGTTCCCTCCATGAACTATGCGCAATGGGCAACACTCTTTCTTCCATGCCAAGGACACTGGGGCACAGCACCCAGGTAATGAGAGGCTGCTATCCTGCCCAGGTGTGGTGGTGCCAATCTCCCAAATCCCCGAAACTGCCCCATTCTCTGTGGTCCGCGCATTCAACACACATCTGCAGCACTGTCGGCTCGCGAACACGCATAGGTAATCCTGCTTCACGACAACACAGAGCACTCCACTTGTGTGTAAGCATCATGGAGGTGGACATTAATGTTGTGCGCAGCGGACAACGCATTACCTGCCCCAGCCAAGTGCGCTCAACTAGAGTCAGTCCACTGTAGTTTCTCTCTCTCTCTCTCTCTCTCTCTCTCTCTCTCTCTGAGAATATTTAT
>JAJKFI010023018.1:0-25395 GCA_029204185.1 Lerista edwardsae | reverse complement strand
CTCTCTCTCTCTCTCTCTCTCTCTCTCTCTCTCTCTCTCTCTCTCTCTCTCTCTGTGTGTGTGTGTGTGTGTGTGTGTGTGTGTGTGTGTGTGTGTTCCCACCTGTGCCAATAAATCCTGTTAGTTGCCTTGGAGCAAATGCAGGCCAGATTCAGGCTCTCCAGATGTTGTGGGAGTCCCCTAAAATGCTCCGACACAAGCTTGTCACTATGCCCTAAGCTCATTGTTGCTGTTCATATTTATTAGTATTATTATTAATAAATACTTATACTGCTTTTCAGCAAAATGCAGACCACAAAGCAGTTTAGCATAGCAAAAGAAGGAAACGGCTCCTTGTCCCCAAAGGGCTCACAATCTAAAAAAAGATGTGTAGGAGACACCAGCAGGAGCCGTGGAAGAAAATGCCATGCCCGGGGCGTAGCTTGAAAAGTACAGGGGGGGGGGCAACTGCACTGGGCAGCATGCTTTGGGGGGGGGGGGCAACAAGCTGAGCTTGACGCTAGTGGCCAAAACGGTGAACATCTTGGTACGTCTGAATTGTACCATCATGTTATACGTCATTAGAAAGGTAATTTAATGCCGAATGAAATGAAACAAGCCAGAGTGCAAAATCTTCCTTCTATCAAACATTATGGCCCAAACCCCAAGACAATGAAAATACAACTGTGGCGTCACTTCCTGTTGGGACGTCACCTTCGGGGCATTGTTTTGCCCTCTGCGCGGGGCTACACTTTCATTAGCTAAGCCAGTGCGCCCTGCAGAAGTGACGAGGGACAGTGCTAAATAAGGAGGTATTCAGAAGGTTCCTCTGTGTCCCGTTAGCAGGGGGATGAGACACAGGCACAGGCACACTGAGGCAGTTCAGCTCCCCCTGCTGGGCCCGGGTGCTTTTCGTAATTATTTACCACCTCCCCGAGCAGGCAGGGCTGTCTGCTCCGGAAGAAAGCAGCCATGCACAGTCCAGTTCAGGAGAAGGAGCATGCTTCATGTGCTTGAGAAGGCTGCCATCTCCTGGCCGTTCCCATAAAGTCAAGCCACAATTTTTAAACCTCGCATTTGAGCAGCGTGAAGTTTGTCTCCGGTCTGGTTGAGATACCTTTGCTGCCTTTGCAGCTGGCGTTACTCCTGCTAACATCTGCCCAGATGCGAGTCCTACAATGCTCTGAAAACATCGTGGCCCTTTCAAAGCGTTGCGACTCTGGAGCCATCATTCTCAACCATTTTGGCACCAGGACGCCCTTTTCAGGGACCACCACCACTTAACTCGGGACCCCGCTGAGACCCAGGGCCGGAAGTCACTAAGCAGGCAGCGAAGTCATTGTTCTTAATAAACCACACTTTCTGAAAAGAACTCCAAGTCCTTTAATTGTGGATTTTTTATTTTATTTTAAGAGCACACACAGATACTTTATATACCTCGCTCAGTTGACCTAGTTGCAAAATGTCTGCATTAAGCCCACCAATTTTTTTTAACAGTCTGGTGAGACTGACAATCGCTTCAAAGAGGTTTCCTAAACAGCTCAGCCGTCTGATCTCGCTGGCTGTCTTCCGGCTTGCAGGTGTGGACCTTCATAGTGAGTAATAGTGAAAGCGGGTGCAACGTAGTGAACAGAGCGGGAGACTGGGGGCCACAGAAGGGTCTCTGCCAGCCCCTCACTGGGTCCCACAGCTCTGTCAAACCTTCCTTACAGCTGAAGCTGCACGAAGAGCAGCAAAAGATGCAATCAAGTGATTTTTTGCATTGCATTTCCTCCTCACAGGTTCCGATGACTCCTTTCCCACATAACTTTCGGTCTTATTTCTGACAAGGGCTCCACCCAACCTGGTCTTGGCTCAGGCCTGGGGCTTAATCTGTCAAAGAGGAAGTGCTGATCTGGGCTCTTCACGGAAAGCCACACCCTTGGGTGCTACACCCCATCCACCAAGGCCAGGCACACGAGGTTAAACACAGAGGTTACAAGCACCCTTAAGGTGTTCAGGGAGGCGCTGAAACTAGCCTGCATACGAACCGGGAAACTATTCCATCTACTGCACAGGAAAAGAATCGCAGAAGCCTTGTGCTGCGGAAAGTTAGCACTGTGCTGCTATGCTTTTGTCTACACAATGAGGACTAGAATCTGTTTTTTTTTAATTAAGTGTACTTGAAAATATACAATCCGACAGTGAAAAAGCAGATTTTTTGAATTCTGCCACCATTAGATGAGAAGGAAGGTTAAGCTACAAGTTTCTCTACATCTTTCAGTATTACTTATTTTGCACATTTTTATACTGCCTTTTCTTCAAGGAGCTCAGGGGAGTGTACAGGCTTCCTCCACACTTTTTGTCCCAACAACCACCCTATTCTTAGAGGCCAGAAAGGAAAATCAGTTCTATAGATGAATGAATGAAATTTAAATGAACGAATGAATAGGTTTACTTGCATCTGTGTATTTACAGCACAGAAAAATGTGACACAAAGAAACAATGGGTGCTGAAACTGAGAAATGATAAATGAATAAAAATGTCAAATATTTTTTAAGTTGCTGTGGGCTGGATAAAATCTTGTGGCAGGCCTGATGTGGCCCCCGGGCCTTAGTTTGGAGACCCCTGAGCTAAGAAATAAGTGACTGCTCAATGACACACACACACACACACACACACACACACACCACTTTTAGATTTATAATTGTCTCCAAACCTCTCCCCACAACTACTTCACAGGGGAGAGGGCAGGAGAGGGCATGCAACACACATATTTAGAGTACACAAGAGCACCCCACAACCACCACTATGTCAGGACAGATTGCAACAACCCAGCTTTGGTAATACAGGTATCTATTTTATTAAAAAAGTTACAAACAGTTGGGGCCGTAGGGTTGTCTTACAAAATAAGAATGCATGAAATCAGAAAGGAAAAAAGAGACCTTTTTTAAAAAAGTTTACAAAGCATCATGAGCACGGTTTCATGTTTATGCATTTGCTCCATTTCCAGATTTCGTTTTCCACCAGGAAGGATACAGTACATTGGATACACTGCAGTTCTGTTTCAGGTATGACCTGCTGGCTGCAACTCTGCAAGAAAGATTCACTACCATATTTCCCAGAAAGTGGTTATTTCATGGCAAGTATCGTAATGGCTGCAGCCACACAGCTTGGGGCAGCGGCTCTGGTCTAACCAAGCCCCACAACGTGCAACGAGGCTGCCTCATCCTAGGGGAACTGTCAGCCTGGGAGAGGCCCCTCTCCCATATTCAGGAAGGGGAAGGTTAACTAGAGACAGTTTGGGAGCCATCCAAAACACCTTTTGTCTGAAGAGCCCCACTGCAGGGATGTGATAGCCGCACGCAGACGTGACAGAGGACAAGAGCTCAGCCCATCTGCAAGCCCCACTGAAACCAGAGAGGAAGGCTACACAGCAGCTTCATTCACTCGAGGCACCGTGCCCAGGAAACAGAACTTGGTTGCTTCAGACTGCCAATGGGTGGAATCTACGAGGAAACCTCAAACAAATGCTTGGTCCTTTGTTCCAAATTGCTCCAAAGGAACGAAACAAAACAAAACCAGTTGCTGACACAGGTTTTGCCTTCCACTTAAGAGGCCAAGTCCAATTAAAGATGCGGAGGAACTTTTTAATTAACATTTTAATTTAAAAAGGTCAGCTGGAACACAGAGGGGAAGAGCCACAGGCGGAACAGCATGGCAAGATCTCGCACGGTGATTTTCTCTAAGCAAGCAAGGCAACTTTTTCGTTCTGCTCCGTGTTCCCTTGGCACATCGGCTAATACATCCCAGGTAAATATACTCGAAGACAACGTTTGTGTGTTTTGGGTCTTCTGTTAAAGCAGACCCAACAACAGCTTCACAGAACCGACCCCTGCAAATTTAGGACTCTGGAGAGCCAAGACCAAAACTAGGAGTATGTCCAAGTGATGGATTCAAGTGGGCTCTTCAACCTTCAACTCTGACGCAGTTAAGAGAGCGGTGATTATTCCAACTTGGGGGGGGGGGGAAGAGAGAACAGACAGACAACTTCTCAAACCAGTGCTAAGGAGAAAAGCCTCCAACGTAAGCAACTGCCGTGAACCTAAGCAACTCAAAGAACCCAACTGCCGCCAGAACGTCCTCATTCCGCTCAATACCTACGGTGCTGTTTAAAGACTTCAAGTATCCAGACAAAATAGGTTAAGCTGTTCAGAAGGCAACAGCCAAGCAATGCAATTTCACGTGGACCGACTGCCGCACGCCTTCTCCCCTGTTGTACCAAAGGATGCTCCGTGGTTCACCAGAGACTGAACCAACACGCCCTCCCCCTCCCCACCCAAGAAGGAGGCAGTGCATCAGGGCAGCAAACCAACAGATATTGCTGCAAATTGCAAGGAGAGAAAACTATATTCAAGAACTAAAAAAATGAAGCCATTTGATCTACCACATGTGGAAAAAGTCCACCAGACTATGTTCTGAGCTTTTTGCAGAAACTAGCATTAGCTTTTTGCCTAGGAAAAAAAAAAAACAACCCTGGGGAGGCAGCTTATCTCTTTCCAAGAAGGCATACTGGAAAAAAAAATCACATCTGAAATCAGAAATTGGGAAGCTGAACAAAAGGGTACACTGGTGATTTTCAACACAATGGCTGCATCAGGTAAAAACAGAGCTACACACAGAATCTGACTGGCATGTGGTAGCCGAGCAAAACCACCCGGGCTGCTTGCTGAGTGCCTCTAGTCCCTGCTACCTTCACATCAGAGGGTCACCAGGGCCCGCTTTCACAGTGGCCATGAAGAGAGGACGCGACACCCTTGCAAGGCCAAGGGACCCTTCCTAGGACACCACCACACGCAACAGAACATGTCAAAGGCTCCACCAAGGACACTGTGGAGGAGAGGAACGCATGCTTTTCCTTTTTTTGCAAATCAAGCACGGATGTGAGGTAATTTACAGAAGTTAACCATTTGCTTAAGGCTCACTTTTATTCTCCGTTAGAACTTCCTTTAAAAAGGCATTGAATGGGTAATACTGAGTTTCTTTTTAAAGTTTAATAAATACACGTTTTGGAAATCAATTGAAAGAAATCAAAATATTAAAAAGGAACCCTTTGCATATTAGCCATTAATAGGAACTTAGCTATTTTAAAAAAAAAACACACACACAAGAGGACCGAGAGATAAAGAACAGATTTCAAAAACGTACGGAACACATGCTAAGCGCTTCGGGGGCAGGCCGAGGGGTCCCCGTGGCCCACGCCAGCGACCGTTCGGACTCCGACACCTGGAAAAGTGCTCTCGAGGGCGAGAGGCACGCGGTCAACGAGGCTCAGTTCGGCAGCCTGGGCTGAAAGAGGTCTCCAAAGCAGCAGCAGCAGCATCTGTGCAGACTTCCTCTGAGTTCTATCTGCAGTGGAGACAAAGAGCAGGTCAGGGGGAGGCTCACTCGTCCGCGAGGCACAACAGTGCACCTAAGCGGGGGGGGGGAGGGACAGGGCCCCCCCTCTGATCGGCTCCCCCAGCCTCAACAGCAAGGCCTCTCTAGGCCTGGGACACCGACCTCCCGGCACCGCAATCCTCCCGCTCCAATTCTTTCCTGCACCAAAGGACCTAGGTGGTCTCTCTACTCAGGGTGCGCCTGAGAGCTCACAACTGCCCCAAGCGGAAGGGACGCAATGCCCCACCCAAGGTGACGGGGCTGACCCGGGAAACACAAGCATCGCGGACAGTTCCACGCTCAGTGGCTCCCAAACTGTGGCTCCCGGGGGGGAGGGGAGCAGTGGAATCCTCGCAATGTACAGGATTGTAGCCCTGACGAGGAGCCGCAGCCAACGGCCCAGCAGCGCAAGGGTGGGGCCAGCCTGAAAAGTGGGGGAGCCACTGTCGCCCACTGCTTCCCCTGGAGAAGACGGGCTCGCACCCTCGTGCTCTGCTCACTGGCTCTGGGAAAGGGACGCCAGCCTCCGTGTGCAGCCCACGCGATTCTCACCCAGTCCCTGGGAACGGCAGTGCAGCATTCCGATTTCGCGCTGGCCAGTGAACGTCCACGGGGAAGCTATTCCAGGACCACCACCCCTTGCTGTGCCATGGGGCTGCAGGGCGCGGTTGCCAGTCTGACTAGGCCGCACTGGGCTGCGACACGTGGTGCTGCACCGCACTGAATCCGACCGCTGGACTACCTGGCTCGGTGTCACCCGGGCCAAGTGGCGGCGGCTCTCTGGCGTCCCAGCAAGGGGGGGGGGGCTGGACGACTCAGCTGCTGCGGTTGGTGGACCCATGGCCGGACTCCGCACAAGGCTGCTTGGTACTCAAGACGCTTGCCGCCTCTTGGGCTCTTAACCTGTGGAACTACTTGCCACTGGCTGTTGTGATGAACCTAAAAGCCTCTGGTGCAGAAACCACCAGCAATGCCCCCCCCCACACACACACACACAGAGACCGCTCCACCCACCTGCTCTGTATGGCCATGATTGAGGTTTTGCTCCCTGCCCCTCACTGGACGATGCACGTTGTACAGCACTGGTCCTGCTTCTCAGGCAGCGAGGCATAGTTCATCTGCCTGACGATCTCCGCAAACAGTTCGTCCACCATGGTTTTGCTCTTGGCCGAGGTCTCCATGAAGGGACAGCCCCACTCCTGGGCCAGCGCCCGGCCCTCCGCCGACTGGACCTCCCTCTCCGACTCCAGATCCACCTTGTTCCCCACCAGGATGAGGGGAACCTTCTCGTATCGCTTCACGCGGACAATCTGATCCCTCATGGGCTTGATGTCCTGGGGGGAAGAAGAGCAGGGAAGTGAAGAGGCTTCTTGCAGCCGCAGTGTTTTCCGAAACTGTCGTTAACGTCCCTCTCGGATGTTACATTCTGGCCCCCAAACAGGGGTGTCAAACTTAAGGCCCGGGGGCTGGATGGGGCCTGCAGAAGCTCTTTTTCCGGCCCTTGGACTCTTCCAGAGGCACCATCCAGAGCCACCATCAGCATCACCATCATCAGCACACCATCAGTGTGGAGGCATCACTGCTAAAAGGACAGCCTGCATGACAACTGGGCTCTCCCATATCTTGAAAATACAGCCAAAATTAGTATATTTTATCTGCTGCTTGCAGCTAACGAGTTCCTAAGTGAGAAAACAGTGCTTCTTTCTGGTCACGAGAAGGTAATAAGAACAGCCCCACTGGATCAGGCCAATGGCCTGCTCAATGACATCACTTCCACCCTGTGGCAGACATCATGAATGCTGTTCGCCCCTCTGTAGGAGTTTGACACCCCTGCTTCAGAACATTTAAGCCCTGCTTTTTCAGAGTGGCACACAGACAGAAGAAGGAAAAATGTAACTTAACAATTACAAAAAACAATGATAATTTAAAAAGACCATAATATACCAGCTGACAGAGAAAACTTTACCCAGAAACTACTAAGTGACTTTTTCATTTTGGCGAACCAGAGTGGAAAATTCAGTGCTGGGGTGACTGAACCTGGAATTGATCGGCTGGCACACAGTTTGGGGGTGATCGGTGGCATGGGATGGGGGCTCGCCAGTGGGACGGGGGGGGGGAGATATCCAGGCAGTGTGCAGGCCATCATTTGAGATTCCAAAAGAGACACACAACAGACGTTTCCTACACTGTTGCAGTTGGAGCCCGACTTATTTATAGTCACACCAGATCTTCAGCAACTTGCACAACCATCAGACACAGAGGTAATTAAGCCCTGAAAGCAACAATTACTAATGCCGTCACACTAGAAGGCTCACGCCCACTTCCTTTTGATTAGCCACGCTGAAAAAAGCCCCCGAGCAACTGAAGTGCAAGAACACATGACTGGCCCACTTGAGGGAGAGGGAAAGACGTTCTGGTGCAGACCCTGGGGTCTGGAAGGGCGATTAAGCGGCCTTTCTGCTGGGAGGCCGCAGGGCGGCAAAGAGGCTGGACCAGATGCAAGCGGAAAGGAATGCCAAGGAAAAGGGGGCTGGAAATCTAGATAACACTTATCTGCCTGTGCATCCTCTCCCGTGCTCCACTTCTGCCTCTTTGCGTGGGTGTGCAAGGCTCTTGCCAAGAAGCTGGAGTCTGCCCAACTCAGCAAGTTCGCTGGTGCCAGGAAGGAGCCTCGCACAGCCCTCCAGGGAGCGGACTGCTGCTCTCACCCATCCCGCCCCCCCCATCTCGCACTCTGCTGCCCTGGGCCGTCACCTCTTGCTGCTCTGCCAAAAAGGCACAGCCCCTTAAAACGCCACTGCTTTGCCCCCGCCTCTCTCCGCACTCTTGTATCCCAATACACGCCTGCCCAAAACCTTCATTTATCCAGCGAAACCCTCAGCTGCCCAAAGGGAGCCACCCTCAGTTTTTTCTCCCTTACTACCTCTTAGGCCTGGAACTGCCTGTCAACTCTCT
This sequence comes from Lerista edwardsae, assembly GCA_029204185.1. Lineage (NCBI taxonomy): Eukaryota > Metazoa > Chordata > Lepidosauria > Squamata > Scincidae > Lerista > Lerista edwardsae. Next base: position 17,043 of record JAJKFI010023018.1, on the reverse strand, counting down.
CCCTTCAAGTCCCTCCTCCAGGGACAACTCTCAGGCCCCAAATGCTTCCTAAGCCAAGTCCAAGTGTGTCCCACTATACACACACACACACGCTTCCCCAGGTTCCTGATGCTCCTCCTCCATTACACAGATGGTATGTCTCTTGGGGCACAGGTGGTTGTTCTTGGAAGTTTGTGCATACAAGCATGCCCCAGTATCCGCTGGGTTTTCATTCCAGGAAAACCCCCCCCAACAACAACAACATCACTCCAACATATCCTGCCCAGACTCAGAACACTGAGTTCATTCTAGACACTGAGAACCAGTAATCATTCTGTCCAAAATTGTCTCTGGAATTCAAAATTGCAAGGGGGAGGGAAGACTTAAATAAAATGGAAGGAAAAATGGGCTTCTGAGAGACAGTGCAGGGATATCGTCTTTTATTCCAGTCACCCAAAGTTCTCTGCAGCAGTCAAGAATGGTTGCAACAGGTTTAAAACCAAAACACAGTGGTGTGTATTACCTGGAAAGACTGTTGGTTTACCAGGCTGTAAACGAGGATGAACCCTTGGCCATTCTTGATGTACAGATCCCGCATGGAGGCGAACTGCTCCGTCCCTGCGGTGTCCAAGATTTCAAGTACTGAGGGGGAACAGTCCACTTCGATCTCCTTGCGGTAGAAGTCCTCGATGGTGGGGTCGTACTTCTCGATGAACGTCCCAGTGACAAACTGCACGGTCAGGGCCGACTTGCCCACCCCCCCACTCCCTAGAACCACGACTTTGTACTCCCTCATGGGCGCAGGCGTCCCCTCTGCACAGCATAAAACAGGAGGGGGGGGAGCTGGGGAGGGGGCGGCTGGCAGGCAGGGGGGGGGGCGGGGGGGGGGGCACCCCCACAGGGGGGGGGGGGGGGGGAGGAGGCGCCGCGGGGCCCCTCCGGGCGGGCAAGCTTTACAGCAAGGCGGGGAGGGGGGCGAAGGCTTCCCCTGCTGGCGAGGAAGGGGCCTCCTCTCCCCTGCAGCTCTGCTCCCCACTGCGGAGGGAGGGAGGAGGGAGGGAGGGGCTGGGGGTGCTGGTGGCCCAGGAGCGGGGGCCGAGGCTGGGAGCAGAACGCAGGGGAGACTGAGGCACGCGGGGGGGGGGCAGAGGAGGGGAGCCGGAGGAGGCGTGTGGGCGGGGGGGGGAGAGCCTGGCGGGGGCTTCAGGGGCTCCTGCTGGGGGGCGTCCAGGGGGGGTCCCGGGCCCCGCGCAAAGGCTGCTGGGGGCGCCCCGCTGCTCCCGTCGGCGCTTCGTCCGGCGGCTCCGTCCTGCCTGCGGGAGAGAGAGAAGCGGGGGAGGCGTGAGGGGGGCGAGAGTCGGCTCAGGGCCTCCCCCCGTTCACCGGCCCGGCCCCGCTCGCTCACCCGCCCAGTCCCGGCCGCCGCCTCACTCCATGGCCGGCCGCAGCGCTCTCTGCTCAGGGGTGGGGAACCGCCCGCCTACCCGGAACACTTGCCCGGCGACACCGCTCACACGACTTCCGGGAAGAGGCCGGGCTGGGCCGGAAGGGAGCCTTTAAGCCGGGACACGCGCAACGCAAGGGGAGGCGCCAGTGCGCATGCTCACATCTCGCGCGGACGGAACGCGAGAGGCGCAGCGCGCGCTGAGTACCATAGAGGGGGAATGGGACTAGAGTGGCTCCTCGAAAGTCCGCCGCTCTGGCTATCTAACTCCATGGTGAAAGGGAAGGCTTCTGGGCGCCCGCTTTGGCCGTTAAGGGCCACAGAGGGCGTTTGAGTCACGGATAAAAGGCGTCTCTCTGCACTCTGCCCATCCCCGGCTCTTTGGCGCTGAAAAGTCGCGGCTGTGATCAGCGTAAGAATCGCAGCGCCAGAGGACAACAATTCGCAGTCCCTTCCGGTCCAAAACGGACATTGTTCCCCCCCAAGAATGTTTAATCACTGGAGCCGGCATGACGTCATTTTCTTGAAGCTTCCGGGGCACACAAATATGGCTGACTCAGATCATTCCCGCCAAGGAGGAGGATTGCCGCGAATTCACGAATAAAAATCTCCCAGCACGTGTGTAAAAGTTAATATCAACCTCTTTAAGCATGGCTGCGTGTTCTGCATACGTGTGTGCGAATCGCTGTACGAAAAATAAGGATTGTTTTGAGTCAACCAACATGGCTGCTAAGCCCGCCCCTTGGCTTCATTTGGCTCCTATTAATTCTTAAGGCATGTCCTCTCCTGTTATCTAACCTTTTTGTTCCAAGCATTTCAGATTGTTTTGCTCGTACCGTTTAGGACTGAATAGTTTACTCCTGAAATACAAACTTATGAAAATAAAAACGTGTGATCGTGTAGAAACATTATTGGTTACCGTATTATGATTTAATATGCACTTACAAGGTTAAATTCTGCATAATTATATTACTGAACATACCGGACGAAATGCTGTCTATTTTAACTCAGATTGCACTATTTTGACAGACTTTATTTAAATCTACACAAGCAAAAATAAAGTGTGAACGGGAAGGAAAGAAAAAAAGGGGAGGGTGGGCAAAAATTAGATAAATATATAGGGAAATTACATTAAAATCAATTCATAACATAGGTTGTCAATATGAAAGTAATTCTTTTTTATTTCTATACTATTAAGAGTATTTTTTAAACTTCTACACTCCCCCCCCCCAAAAAAATTATGTTAATGTTCAGAATTTCGAGAATATTACAGTAGAAAAGGGAAGGTGGGAAAAAAAGTGTAAATGGGAAGGGGGGAAAAGGAGGGGGAAAATTTTTTTTTCTTACCTTCTAGACCATTAACAGTGGGTGTCAGAAAATGGTGAATAAGATTGCTAGGAACAACAAGAAATTACACAGCTTCAAAAAAAATGCACTCACTGTTTCAATTAACGGTCATTTTATTGAACCGATGTAATGTGAATACATGAATCTTTCCGTGGACATTAAATCCCATTTTTCGTACAGCGATTCGCACACACGTATGCAGAACACGCAGGCATGATTAAAGACGTGAGATTAACTTTTACACAGGTGCAGGGAGACTTTGATTCGTGAATTCGCGGCAATCCTTCTACTTGGCGGGAATGATCTGAGTCAGCCATATTAGTCGATCCATGGCTTCAAGAAAATGACGTCATGTCATCTCCTGTCATCTAACCTGTTTGTCTGCGATCCATTTCATACCGGAAGTTCCGGTTGGCAGGGCGGGGAATCTAAATACTGTGACACTCGGTGAAGTCGTGATGCTTTCGTTCCGGGCAAAGGGGAACCTGAAAGTGAGACACTGAGTGGAAAGAAACTGGGTGCAATTCAGTTCTTTATGGATGAGGCGCAAAGGAAAACAAACACACGAACAAGGTTTCCCAGATGTCAGCAGCGCTTTCCAAGAGCCAAAGCACCACCAGGCTGCAATCCCGTGGCTGGCATTGCATTATCAAGTTTCTAGTCCTCAAGGAAGGTCTCTGTCGCGCAGAGCTTACAGTTTTTAAAAGAAATGCACGCATTTATTCAGCCCTGAGACCCTTAGCCCTGGTTTTCCCTCCAGGCAGCCGCCTTTTCCTGAGCGTCTCTTTTCCAAGAGCGTCTGTGCAAGGGCAGCTCAGCAGAGGCCACCAGGTGTCAGCACAGCGCTCCAGCCGAGCCGCCCAGGCCCGCTGTGGGGCTGCAGCCACTGTGACCTTGGCAGAGCCTGCCGGAGGATATTGTTGTTTTGTAAATAACGGGGATTTCCTAAGATACGTGGCTCCTGCTGTTGTGGTTGTTTTTTCAATACAGCAACTGATGCTTGGTGTGAACCCTGCCTGGCAGGAAGGGGTGGCAAAGGACTTCGCTGCTCACTTCAGAACGATCCCTCTGCCTCTTAGCAGCCATTTCACACATTTATTTTGCAGGACAGCTCTCAGCAAAGCGCACGAGATCGTTCTGAGCAGGATTAAATTACCACGCTCTGCGTGCTGCAGGAAAGGGCTGCGGTAGCCAAATGGTGAACTTTATGGCTTACCAACTTTTTTTTCTCCTTTTTATTCCTGTGTCTTGGAGAACACTGTGCCAGAATGGAAATTCAGCAGCTGAATCCTTTCCCAAGCACAAAAATACAGCAATACAATAGCAAATCTCCACCTGTTGAATGTTACACAGCTCTTAAAGGCACAGTGCTCCATGAGCAGAAGAAGATAGTATCACATGGGTGGGTACAGGACTTACTTTGAGGCTTCAGCCCTGCTTTAATTCTCACACTCGGCCATGAAGTTACACGAGAATGGAAAGTGCTGCTCTTTTACTGATAACTTGCTGTGCAGGATCCTGTCAATTGGGTGGGTGAACTTCAGGCTTGCCGAATCAACTTTGTTTTTGACTAAAATCCAGTCCCACCTGTTGGAGTGCCTGCAAAACAGTGGCCAAAGGGAATGTGTCACATTAAGGACAAGAGTGCCTCTGAACATACCTTCGGCCCAGGAATTTGTTTCCAGTATCAGAACTCAGTCTTTTTGTGGACAAATGCGCTGCCTCTAGTGCTTCTTGGGGACTTAGTTTCAGTAGCCCAGTTTAGGACAACAATGCCTCTTTTATGGCCATTGTTAAACAACTGGGAATGGAAAACCCTGATTGATCTATTCCTGCAAGTCAGTCAGAGATCTACTGGAGACTGAAATCTTGGACGGACGTCCAACAGCAAAAGCCATCCTTACCATCCCAAACAACTTTCTCCCCTGGGCGTGAAGTGGGTGGGAATACCCACAAGGAGGACTGAGCTGCTGCGAGGACATTGCCCGCTTCTGCTTGGTACTGACTGGGGCTCAGAGCCAAGGAGAGTTGGCAGCAGAGCAAATCACACACAAGAGTCCCACCTAGAGGATCTTAGCATCTAATTTTGGCTCTGACGCCATTGTGAATGGTAGTAATGCCATTGGGGGAGGGGAGAGGAGAAAGGGAAGGTCACAATAACAAGATTATGCTGTTACTTAAATTCACTGCATGAGCCAGAAGGCAGCTCCTGGGCTACGCGGGGGTCGGGAGGAGAGGAAGCAGGCCAAGCCCTAGGTGGGGAAGGACAAGTGCATGTGAGCAGGTTTTGCAGGCAAACGAGGCGAAGCTCCGGTTGGGGTCGAGTTCCTTGGCTTCTTTCTGAATAAGCAGATACAGTAGGCAGCTTCTGTGCATATGGTTGAGAAAAGAGCCCTTTGAACTTGTGTGCCCGTTTATAGCACCTACGAGCGCTCGCTCTGTGCTTGTGGGAAGTGACCTCCTGACTCAGCGCCACACCTGGATGCAGCCACAAAAATGCAGCGTCCTATCAAGAGCATACAAAATGCTTCTCGTGTGCCTGAACGTTTCACTGGATCCGGCCTCAATCGGCCTGTGCAAACGGAACGCCTGGCAGATAATAGCAGGGTCTGTATGAATGGATTTCGCCCGTGAGAGATGGGAGTGGCAGCATGACTCAAAAGTCACAGAGCCACCACCCACACTGCCAAGGCTGACTCACTCATCATCACTCAACTGAGGGTTGGGAGAGTTAAAACAGATAAAAGGAAGTCCTTTTTTACCCAGCGGGTAGTTAATCTGTGGAACTCCCTGCCACAGGAGGTGGTGATGGCGTCTGGTCTGGATGCCTTTCAGAGGGGATTGGACGGATTTCTGGAGGAAAGGTCCATCGTGGGCTATAGGCAATGATAGCTTGTGCAACCTCCTTACAAAGGTGGTGGGCTACTGGTACCAGGTGCAAGGGAGTGGCCACAGGATGCAAGCGTCTTGTTGTCTCGTGCCTCCCTGGGGCACCTGGTGGGCCGCGTGAGATACAGGAAGCTGGACTAGATGGGCCTTTGGCCTGATCCAGCAGGACTCTTCTTGTGTTCTTATCTGCTGATCCCCTGGAGGAAAGGCAAAATGACCAGGGCGGTTCTAAGGCTACTCTCCATGGCCTTCTGCTTGGGCTAGCATTGGTTCATGCTAATTTATGTTCTTCCGTGTACCGGGGAAGCCCCCCCCCCAAGTCGGTCATTTGGCGGTGGCCTGCTTTGGCTTGCAATCTTGCCAGCACCCCATCGCCTGAGCTTCCTGCTAGTGTGCACAGCACGCCCTCTATAATTAGGGGTGTCGGACCAAAATGCTGCCTTCCTTTTGCCTAGGGATGCACAGGGTGTGCTCACCACCTTCCCGACCCCTGCATGGAGCCATTTCTCTGGCTTGTGCTTCTCCCAAAGGCGCAGCAGCAGGGGAGGAACAAACGGGTTGGCAACCGGACTCCATCTTGCCGTGGCGGTTTCTGATTCACTCTCCAGCGCCTTTCCCTTCGGCACAGGGAAGCCTGTGACTCACGCACGGATTCTGTTCCAAGCACCCCAACGGCCAGTGCCTGCCTGATGGCATTTGTTTCTTTTTTGCCAGAACAGCAACCGCAAAAGCTCACAAAAGGGAGGGAAGGAGATGCCAAGCAGGCTGCGAAATGCTTTTTCTCCCAAGCTGGGTGTGGCTGAGATCAAACGGCAGAGCCAACTACATAATATTTGCAGATCAACAGCAGCTCCCTTTCAGGTCCAGGTTAGACCCCTCCACAAGGAATGTTATTTTCACATTGTGAGATTTCTCTGCTCCTTTTTTTAAAAGCAGTGGTAGGTTGTTAACTGCCCAGATTTTTTACAAGAACAAGAAGGTGGAATCCATTATTTTTCAAAGAAATCAATGGATTTTCAAAAGGAGGCTCTGTCAAAGAGCTCTATTCCTTCTCTTTGGGGTGGGTGAGGTTTGGCACATGACATTTCAGTTTTTAAGTGGAATTTGCAACCTGGTTAGGAAGAAGCCATTTAAAGAAAGCTAGGCTGAAAAAGTGGGTCGACACAACAGGTCAGTCAATTAACCTGATTTGAAACATTAGTTCAAAATAGGCTTTGGTAAATGAGAAAGAGAGAGAGAGCAGGCACAAGAGAAGGGAAGAGCATCCTAATTGCTAATGCTCTTCCCACCCCACCCCCCACCCACCCCAAGTTCCCTTTGCCTCTTACTTTTGTCTGAAGGACAAAGTGGAATAGCTCTCCTTTGCCAAGTATAACTTTAAATGCATCATTTGAGAGCTGGTTTGATAAAGCGGCGGTGTGGTGCAGTGGTTGGAGTAGGGATGAGACACCAAGCTTCACATTCCACTGGGTAGTCTTTGGCCATTCATTTGTGGTGGTCGTAGCCCAAGGCCACCTCACAGGTAGTTAAGGAGGAAGACTTTATAAGCAGGCCCAGTCACACCCGTAGCCGTAGACCATTTGTGGCACAGCGGTTAAAAATGACCAACTGATATTATCTTGCAATGCCCTTCCACAGGGACAAGGTTCTCCAATGACGCTTACTCACATACAACTCCCATTAGGTAAAGTACCGTATTTCCCCAAGTATAAGGCGCACCAAAGTATAAGACGCACTTTAATTTTGGGGCCAGAAATTTGAAAAATACATTTTTGGGGCCGGCTGCTCTTTAAGGCAAGAGCCAAAGGGGGGCCGGTGACTCTTAAGGCAAGCGGGAGCACGAAGAACGCAGAGCTGCCCAGCACACCCCTTGAATAAGACGCACCCAATTTTGAGCCCCCAGTTTTTTGGGGAAAAGGTGTGTCTTATACTTGGGGAAATACGGTACTTTCTCCAGTGTTAATTAAGACGTTCTGGGAGCTTTATGGCTTCCTGTTCAGCAAGGGCGGTGTACTGGTGATGAATGGCCTCGAAACTGCTCCCTGAACCAATTGCCCCTTAATTCCTCCAAGAAGCAGGGAAAATACTGTATAAAAATTTTCTTGCTTTTTCTACGGTGAAATGCCCCCCCCCAAGGAAAACAGTACAGTAATTCTCTCTCACACACACACAAACTACGACCACTACCCTTTGAGAAGAAACAAAGGTGGGAAGGAAGCAGATCTTGCTGTACAACAGAAAAATCCACATCTCCTCCTTTTTGTAGTTAAGTCTGGATGCAATCCAAGCCAAGTATGTGTGGACATGTTTGCAGGCTTAATAACTTATAGATTTTTTTTTTTTTGGCAATACAATCCAGTGCATGCTTACTTGGAAGCAAGTCCCACAGTATTCAATGGGGATTTACGCCCATGTCAGAACGCACAAGATTATGGCCTCAATGCCTTGCCAATCACACTAAAAACCATGGGAATTTAAAAAAAAAAAAAAACAGGGTGGGGAAGCATGTTAAGACATCTCGTAAAATTCCACACAGTAAATGCAGCTTACACAGCATCCATGTTGGGATTTTTTTTCACTTTTATTTTCTAAAGAACAATTTCCTTCTGAGAAATTTCTGTACGAGTGCCCTAAAACAGTGGTTCCCAAACATTTTAAGCATTGGGGCCCAGCAGATGCTCAAACCTCTGGGGCAGTGCTCCCCGCAAAAGTAGCAAGTTGTTTAACCCCTTGGAGCCTAAATTTACCTTGTCAGTTTTGCAACCCACCAAAAATTGGGCCAAGACCCACAGTTTGGGAACAGCTGCCCTAAAAGATACCTTTGGAAGATGTACCACCAACATGCTGAAGGTATTCCCCCCCCCCCAACTTCCCCTGGAAGAAATGGATTTGTCCAGCCCAACAAAGATTCATAATGTTTGACTCAACGTGGTATTTCTTGAAACAGGTTTCAAGGCTGCGACTAATCAACCGGAGACTTAAAAAAGTAAACTCCTATTTATTAAATGTGTCGATATGAGTTCATAAAAAACATAAACAGAGAATTTTATACACTTTATTAAAAGATCCAAAAAAATAAAAATAAAAAATAAACCATAACAATATAGAAGTAACATAGTAAAATGAGTCGCATTATGCACGGGTCTAGAAAGCACAGACAAGCATTACAGCGATATAAACGTGGCAAAAAAGGAAAAGAAATTCAAAGCATATTCCCTGTTGGTAGCAGCTGAGGGAGAGACTTGGAGCTCATAGGCTGAGATCAACCAAACCTGCATCTCATGATCCTGACTGCTTCGCTTGCAAACAAACAGTGCTAATTCCTGCCAGAGTTGCTTCCTTTTAAGTGTGCATTAAGGCCATGGCCTGAGGTTCAAGCTAGCGTCTGCTACCGAAAACTGGAAATGGTTCTCCTTGAAAAACAGACCTTAAGACTGTGGGCAGCATCTCATTTTTAAAACTCCACATTTAAAAGACCACACGGATTTATTTAATGTCTCCTCTGTCTGTACTAGGCTTTCAGTCCATCCAGGAAATTTTTGAAGAACGAATTGCAACTAGTCCTACAAAGCAGTTGATGCTTGATGTTAAAAATAATAATTTAGGTATGTAGACTTCTGGATTTTCAGTTGTCATTCATGAGCAATTCAAGCCAAGATCAACTGCATCAAAATGCACATTCTACAAATTTCCACTTGGAGTCAGAATCAGGGATTTCCCTTGTATTGTGTCTGCATTTGAATTGAGAATTGGCCCCAATTTATGTGGCTTCCTTGTTTTATTTGCTTCTGCAGGATTAGTGTGTGGCAGAACTTGAATTTTGGTGAGAGAATTTTGTTCCCCCAAAATGCAAATTGGAGCACAGAAACCCACCCTTCCAAAAACACCAAGTTCCTCAAAATCTGACATTATTCGCTCCTAGCTCCGAAACGGGAATTTCAATGGGCATCTGAAATTGGTCCTTTAAGAGACACTTTAAGAGTCCACTGATTTAGACATGAAGGTGAATTTACACAGAAACATCTTTAGAGCCATATTCCACCCCCCCACCCCCCTCAGCTGCTACAAAACAAGAGCTATGGCAACAAAATTGTTTGGCTTCCACCACTATCAAATAGCATCTGTGTACAGTAATCAAGACCTGGAACCTTGTAATCCTGTGTCAGGCAATTTCCCTCTGTTGTGTGTTTGGAAAAGACCACGGCTTTCATCATTTTTTTTTTAATTCGTTGTGTTGCTGTTGGTTGGTTTTGGGCTGGTGTTTATTTTCTGTTTTTGTTTTCTTGGATGGTTTTGGCTGCCTCATCCCAGAGGCGCTGGCTTTCTGATTGTAGAAACGATGGGTGTGAAGGTCACCAGCAAAGGTTTTTGGAGCCTGCTTGTCGCAACTGGCCCACAAACAGCTCCTTCCTCAGTTCGGAGGTGGTGCCTCCTTTAAGACTTCTCCCCCCCATTTGACTCTCAAGGTCTTTGAAGCGCTTCGCACGGGACAAATCAGGTTTGCCCTTGCCACGTTTACGTGGAGAGAGAAGGGACAACGCGTGCATCTTCCCCATGGGGGAAGCTGTACAATCTTGCCGCTGATGCTACTCACACAGGGTCCTCGGAGGTCTCCCACAGGGAGAGAAAGAAGCACAAGTTCCTCCTTTCTGCGAGATGCCGCCTGCCAGCACGTTCTATTTCCTTTTTCCATATTTCCATGGCACGGGCAAAGCTGACCTGTGTTCATGAGACTTCGGAGTGATCAGGGGAAGAGAACTCGGGTGCCACATTTCCACACTCTCTGCCCGATTACAGGTCAGTGGAAGGGGTCTTCGTACTGAAGCTGGAATGACCTTTATCTGCCTCGAATTGACATGCAGTTCCAACCCATGGGGCTTTACACACACGTGCGGGACGGAGCTGTCAATGAATGCCGTCTGAGCAGGAGCAGCTCAGCCCCCGCCACTTGGCCCGCTGAAGTGGAGAGGGTTGTTCCGGGATCAGGCCTCCATCACCACCTCCTCGGTCCAGGCAAGCTGACTCTGGGGTGAGCACGCTGGTGGATCTTGACCTGCCTTGCTTCAACGACAACTGGGCCTCTTGCCTATCACCTCCTCTTACCTTGGCCACACGGAGACTGCACATCTATGTCTGTCCTTGGGAATGCTCTCCCCCCCCCCCGCCAGGTCTCCTGTGCCAGGGGCACTGTTCGGCCTGTGATGGAGAACGCCCACACGTCTTGCTTGCCTGCGCTCAGCGTCACTTTGAATGCAAGCCCAGGCAACCATTTGCCAAGCAGACAACCGACTGCGTGACGGGACGGTTCCCTGTGGAGAGGGGGACCCTTACAACACGCCCACAGCCATACGGAAATCGGCAGAAGCAAAACAGCGATAGAACGCCCCCCCCTCCCTGTGAGGTAGACATCGCAGACGTCCATTTCCCTTGGCAACGTACCAGTTGGAAACGGATTATCTGGAGTCACCGCAGCACAGGGACTCCTGAAACCGTTTTCCCTACAGTCGCCCTTCCACGACCCCCAGGTTGGCAAAGTCTCCAATCCTTTGGCAAGTGACAGGACCACGGAGTCCCAGTCAAATGCACTCGGTCAGAAAGCAAAAACCAAAACCCCAGATGTGAACATCCAAGATTGCCAATGAACAGGACACGTTTAAGCGGACCGTAATCACCCGGGACACAAATACCTTTGGCATCTTTGATTTTATGCCTTCTTTCTTGAGCTTGCAATCACTGCTCGTCAGAAGTTGGCCTACCTTGGAACAGGGCAGAGGTTAAGGCACCAGGGATGGGGGAAATCCATGGGATTCCCTACAGACCACTGCGTCGTTTTGACACAGGATGAACCGCTAACGTGGCCAACAGGTGGGAAGACGAAATTTTGATGCAGATTTGGCAATGGTGGGGGAAGCATGAATGGGCAACAGGCCTCTCGACGGAGACGACTCACAAAGACCACTTTCAGTGTCCCTTTTTTTGAATACCAGTTGATGAATACCAGTTGGTGGGGGAGGGGAAGAGCCAAGGTGAGATAGGGAAATCTGACGTGGCATCCCATTTCCACTGGTGACGAAGAACGGAAAACATTTGCTGGTGCCCTTCCTTTCCAATTAAGCGGAGTTTCCCATAGTAATAATTATTTTTTGAGCTGCAAGTTGAAGGTGACCCGGTATCAGTCCGCTGTATTGTAAGCTATATGGCAAACTACAAAGCTTGTACAATAGCAAAGCAACATCACGCGTTCAGATAAGTTTTATAGCAAAAAATCTCTTCCTTTTCAAAGCCTTAGTAATACCTATCTCTTTTACAAACTTTTCCTTGTATTATTACAGACTGTTTTTTTTTTTATATATTCAAAATAAGTTCCAAGGATTTTCTTTCGTGGACTATGTACATAAGTGCAAATAGATGTGTCTCACACAATCGTACACTAACTGAATCAGTTTAACTGCAGCATATTGGTATCTTCAACACTGTTATAGGGTCATTCCACAATATTTTTTTCTTATGTACAGCTTTTTTCCGCCTTTTTTTTTTTGCTAGTTTAAATTATAAAAATAAAAATAAATTCCAGTCCTGTGTTTTTTCTTTATTTGACAAAATCACACAAAAGGCTTCCTATTATAGATAAGATGCATTGTTTGGGTTTTTGTGATAACGAAGCTGTTTAGTTGCGCTTAGTTTAGTTAGTAGTGTCTAAACAAACAAACAGAGCACTCGGGTTCAAAATCTGATTCATGTCCTGCTTGCAAACATGGATGAATGGCTTGGAGAGCACACTGGCTGCACAATCTGATTCTGGGAGGTCAACACTACAGCCAGGGTCCTGGCCTCTGTGAACAGACCTCCCCCCTTTCTGCTGTAACTCACTGTGCTCCTCAAAAAAATCTATTCCTGACGGTTCAGGTACCCCCTGAAATAAATTGGCATATAGCCCAGAGAGCTGCAACATGGAGGAGGATTGGTTAAAATTGGAGCTCACCCTTCAAAAGCATAATTTCTGCTCGCTGCCAGTTTTTCTTTGCAAAATTTGACGAAAGAACCAAAAACTTGATAAAGTACAAGATTCGACACAGGCGTCAACCTGCAACAAATTCTACTGCAAACAAAAAGCCAAAAAACCAGTGAGGGGGAACATTCCTCCCCTGGAGTTAGGCTGGCACAGTTAGGCCAGCAAAGTTTGGCCGGCACAAGGGCCACTGTAAAGCACGCTGGACCACTCTCGGAGTCAGGGAGGATGGCGCACGTCTGTGTGCTGGCCTCCCTGACTCCAAGAGTGGTCCAAACATACTTTACGGTGGCCCTTGTGCCGGCCAAACTTTGCTGGCCTAACTTTGCCAGCCTAACTCCAGGTTAGGATTGCACCCTGGGCCTTAGTCCAAAAGGACTGTTTAGTTGCCATGTTGTGCACAAGCAACAACTTCTGTTCGATGTTTGTGAAACGGTCAATGGATTTTCCAATTCAACATTGATCGTCTTAACGTTTGCTTCTGCTTGTATCCAGACATGAAATTTAAGGGGGGGGAAAGAACCACAGTGCCCCTTAAGCTCTGCCCTCTCTCCCAGAAGCCACCCTACGGTGGCACTGACCGGAGAAAAATACTGTGGAATAACCCGACCACACAACAATTTCTACAAGCTATAAAACCTGACTCTAAATCCATGTGTTGTAAACTTTTTGACTGAAAAAGTGACATAAAAGACACAAATCCAGCGTTCACATGGGACTTTGGGATTTTAAAAATATTCAGTCATATCTTTCTCATACAGTATCGAACTGTACCTTAAGCAAGCCCAAACTGTAACACATCATTTTTTAAATTTACATGTGAAAAGTTCACAAATAATGTATACAAAGGTAGCCATGTTGTAGTTTGTTGCAACAACAACTTAATATAATTTAGTTAACAATGAATCTATCATTGTAGGAGTTACATACAAAGTTAATCTTTTTTCGTTTGTTTGTTCTTAAACTGTAAACTATACAAACTAGTTATGAACTGTATTTTTTTTGTCTCTCTATAACTTGACATGCGCTTGTTGTCATTTTTTTTTAGAAGATAACTGAGCCCAATCCTATGCAGGTCTACTCAGAAGCAAGTCTCATTATAGTCAGTGGGGCTTACTCCCAGGTAAGTGTGGATAGGATTGCAGCCTAAATGAGTTGAATACATGTATTTAAAAATCTTAAACATTCTCTAACTCTCCTTCAAAAATTAAATTCATTAGTTACTAAAGATATATAATATATATATATATATTATAAAAAAGCAATAATGACCCAAAAAAATTCCTTTAAAACTAACAAGAAAAGAAATGGAAAATAAAGCAACGTGAATTAACTTGTGGTAGCCTAGTAACAAAGTTTGTTTTCTTTTAAACTATTTACAATTATTTTAGGCTATCAACTAATAGTTTGCTTTTAAAAAAAAAAAAAGTTATTACAGTCTTTTAACACAATATATTCTAAGGCCTTCATCAGGCACATGGTAAATCAGATAGCATTATACATCCATTCGGGAGGAAGGGGAAACGTATCATTCCTCAAAAATTTCACTTTTTAATGTGAGTAGCTGGGATTTAGAAAAGGGATGACTCCACTTTCTTAACCCACTGTGTACTAAAATGCCATTAAGACAAAACGACTGTATTAAACAATAGGCAAAGCTGAGAATGCAGAGGTCAGCGAATGTTATCCCCTTGTCAGAGCTGATGCACCTTTGACATTCAATATCTAGAGTTCTGTTTTGTGGAGCTAGGTGAAATACGGTACGGGGGCCATCTTGTTGTGGCCGTGTTCCGCGACAAGGGTCATGACTCACGGGATGTGAACGTCCTCCACATCCCGCCTGCACGAATGGGAATAGCGCATTCGTGGCCACGCCCAACAGCAGCCAACTCTATGCGTCTCACTAAGAAGTAAGTCCTACTGTGTGCAGTGGGGCCTACTCCCTATACTAAGTGGCCAGGACTGCAGCCCATTTCCTCCCATGCTCTCTTTCCTAGGAACGGATCAGGACCCACCAATTTCCATCTGCGCCCAAAATACGCACACACAAATACCAGGGCCCGTACACAACACAACCTGCTTCGCAGACTGAGTTTCAAAGCAGCCGGAGACACGGCAAAGGGCCAAATCCTTCTCAGACCTTCTCAGACCCCACTGTGCACACTCCAAGCAGCTCTTTGGTCCCTGGCCAGTGAAAGTGTGGCTTTCCCAGGCAAGCTACTTGTGCACACGCACACACACACACACACACACACACACACACCTACCCGGGCTGCACAGATGAGAGTGCTCCCAAACACAACAATGCCACAAATCCTGAGCCCTCGCCATCACACAGGTAAGGCCGGCATGAGATTTGGGGCCCGTTACATGCACGCTTGTGGTTGGAATACCCCACAGAATTTTCTTGTTGTAAATGCAGCCGTGGGGAAGGGGGAAGTCTGTATCTGGGCTGGGACATGGGGAGAGGGGGGAGGGAAGAAGAGAGGGTCTCCCCTCCACTGGTCTGGCCCAAAACGGCACCCTCTGGAGCAGTGATGTCATGCAGGGGGTGCGCGGGGGTGCGCGAGTACCGGTTTCTAGGATTACAGCTGGCCCCGCCCATTCGCCCGCCCACTCGTCGACTCCGCCCTCTGCAAGGTTTGAATTTCCTGCACGTTTGAGTTGCCTGCGTGTTCTCAGAGCCAGACAGGCAGGCAGGCAGGCAGCGAGCGGAGCCTTTCCTTTCCTTGCCACTGAAAAATGAGTTGCTCTGGGGTTTTAACATGATGCCAGGCCTCCTTCACGTGTTCTGGGGGTGCTGTGGAATACTGTTGCAACTGTTGGGTCAGTTTAAAATTGTCTAAGGCCTCAAAAAGGGCTTTTTTCATGTCACTTCCTGCCACGACCTCACTTCTGGCTTATGACGTCACTTCCGGTGGGCGGGTCCCGACACGTGCCAATCAAAAGTGAGTACCTGTTCTTAAATCATTTAGATGACGCCACTGCTCTGGAGATACTATCAGGCACAACACTCTGTAGGGTTTCCCTTGTGTGACTAATAAAAAAAAATGTGCGTGTTACGTATGTGTGTGTGTGGGGGGAGCAATTTAAGTTGGAGAACTGCTCCAAAGGGTGAAGAGTTAATCCACTCCTTTTGTGCTCTGGCTGGGCTTCCAAGTGTCTCCTTCCCATCCACCCCCCACCCCCCCCACAAGAAGGAAATTCTGCTGGCGTTCCAACCAAGGCATGCAACCTACTGTGTTGTTTGGCTTCTTGTTGCTTGGCACAGACACAACCAGCCTGCCACGGCAATCAACTACCAAACACTCAAAAGTGCAGTATGTGGGCACATGGGAAATTATGAGAGTATCCTGAAGTGTTCGGAAATGGAGCAGGGCTGACTGGCTGGGGAGGGTGGGAGATAAGGACCAATTTTACGCAAATGCACACACAAAAAAAACTGATGCACCCTCGAATTGGTAATAGCATAAGAAATGCATAAAAAGACAAGTTACATAGCGGATTATGAAAAATCACATCCCAAATCCATAAAAACACTGTACTTCAATTTTTTTTTTAAAAAAAAAGAGCAATCATTTTACGAATCCATGTTTTTTTTAAATCCCTCTGTCATTGTTTGCGTATTGTACGTTAACAGTTTAGTAACAGTTTTTAAATTTTTTAAATCTCTTTTCACGAAACGACTTTGCAGTTTTTTTCCCTTAAAAATGATCTATCAGCTTTTTTTTTTTTCATTTTCCCTCTGCAATGACCCGTTTTACTAAAGTTTCAGCATTCTTGCATATTGTTTGCATAAGGCTGAGAGGAAACGGACAGACACCAAAAAGAAAAGGAACAAAAGGAGAGAGGGAGAGAATGGGATACATTTTTTTAAAAAAAATTATAGGTTTGTCTAAACTTGGGAAGCTTATAAAAAAAGTCGCTAAAATCATACTAAGTTTGAACAAACTTTACATACATCTCAGTTGTCAAATAAAAGATGGGATCTCTTGTGTTTGTGACATTTCGTTTAGAGTCAACGAGTAGCTCGGTGACTTTGTAAAATAGAATGCACCTATTTAGGATTTTATAGTCTTCTTGACTTTTAAGTTTTTCTTTCTTTTTTTGAATAGAGAAGTAATTGCACAACAAGCTTTCGAATAGTGCTACCTTACAATGGCATATTTCATTCCCTCGCCCCATCTCCCTGCTTGATCCGACTGTATGGAAATTGGTGGCAATCGTAGTGCTTCAAGGGTTCATTTTCCTCAAACTCACTTACAAATAAATGCTGAACATTTGCCAACCACGTTTTGAACGATACTGGTTGTGGCACACACACACACACACACACACACACACACACACACACACACACACACACACACACACA
>JAJKFI010023017.1:0-11747 GCA_029204185.1 Lerista edwardsae | reverse complement strand
CCCGCCCCGCCCCGCCCCGCCCCGCCCCGCCCCGCCCCGCCCCGCCCGCTCTTCCTAACAGACAAAAGGTCATCACGTGCTTTTAATTATTCACACGTATTTCACCTCCAGAAGTCAAAGGAACTTCTCTCCATGCTTCCCACGTGGGGCTTCATCCTGCGTGCTGCTTGCCCGCCAAAGGACCTGTCTCGACAGCCGAGCCACACGTCCAGGGCTCCAGGAACCCCAAACGTTTTGCAACGGCGTGGTTTTGGCGTGGCTAACTGTCTCCTCTCTCTCTCTCTCTCTCTCTGCTCTGTTGGACCCTGCTCAAAGTTGTCCACAACATCAACCCTTGTCGCGAATGCGAGCGTTCCTGACAGCAGCTCTTGCCAAAGATCCAGGGACCCCGACAGAAGGAACCGGTCGGACGCCCCCGCAAGCAGCCCTCCCCAGCCAAGAGCAGGCAGTTCCAAACCAGCTGGAGCAACGATCCAGCCCCGCCCAGCCCAACCTCACGCCCAAGAGCCAAGGGGGAGAGAGCGGCACCAGGGCCTACTCCTGCCACGCCATGCCAAGCAAGCCAGAGCACCACAGAGGTGCCCGCCGAGCAGGAGGAGCTGCCCGCCAAAGCCAGGGGTGGGAGCCGCTCAGCTTCGCACCGCCACGGAAAGTCTTCGAGGGCCTCTGCTGCGTTGCAGAGCCCAGGTGTGAGGCAGGCCCTGCTGGGTGCTGGGCTGCAGCTGTTGCTGCTGGAGAACAGCCTGCTTGGAAACACACACACAGAGCGATAATTGCATTGCTTCGAAGCGGCATCTGGTCTTTCGGAGGGGAGGAAAAGCTTCTGTCGAGCATCCAACGCTCTCCGGTTCTATCAGAGGGCTGACTTTTGGGGTTTGGGGGTGCTGGTGGAGGACTGCGGGGCTGGAACGGGCAGGGGAGTGACACTTTGCACCTGAACGGGAGGCCTCTGGAGGTCATGCACAACAAACAGAACAGGTGAGAGAGAGAGAGAGAGAGAGAGAGAGAGAGAATGAAAAAAAACCAAATCAATGTTTCCCATGCAGTCTACAGATGGTTGAACATGCAAAGCAAGAAGGTGAGAGGTCCAAGTACCAGGTCAAAGGTCGCCTCGAGGGGTCGCTTCAGTGATCGGACAGCCGGCTGAGTCTTAATTAGCAGGCAGCGAGCACGAGATGACAGTGAGCCAAGGCAGGGGAGGAGGTTCAAGCACAACAACAGAAAAAACAGCAAGCAGAGGCGCGCCACAAAGGAGAGCGACATGGTGAGGAGGTGGAGAGGAAACAAAAACAAAAACAAAGGAAAAAAAATGAATGCATCGTACCACTGATTAAGAACAGGCTCAACATGCACACTGCCGGGGGCCTGTGACAAAGTTATCGCCACATGCGCTAATGGGAGGGGCGGCTCCACAGCCGAGAGCGACCCTTGCAGAAAGACCCAGAACCGGGAGAGAATCTGGAACCCGCAGCTTTTTTGCAACAAGCGCTAAGAAGGGGATCTCATCTGCCAAGAGATTTTGGTCATGTACTCCGGGTGGTGGCCTTTTCTCGGCATTGGAAAGCTGGCTGCTGAAGAGGGTTTCGTGAAACGCCTAAGCTCCTAGTCCTCATGGACACGGGGAAAATTAAGACAGAGCATGCTCAAAACGGCCTTCTACTGAGTCAGCCCATTTGTCCAGCTAGCTTGCAGAAGCTCTCCAGGTTTACGTGTGTGTGCGTGCGTTCGCACACGCTGGAGAATGAAGCTTGGGACCTTCTGTATGCAAAGCATCCATCACTCAGAGTGCCCCTTCCCCTAAATACGGCCACATTCCACCTATATACTTCCATCCCACTCTCCATTAAAAAAAACACAAAAACATTTTCTTTTTTTCCCAATTGCCGTGCCCTGCAAGCAAACAATCCCCCGCCCGAGCTGCAACGGGTTTATGGTTTGGGAGGAAGCAAGCTCTGGTTCTCCAACCAGGCAAGAGCAGCTTTTCATGTTTCAACTTAATGAGATGACACCCCTATGCGTGTTTTTTTTCCCCCTCCCCGTTGTCTTTAATACGCAAACACAGAGCTCATTTGGCTCCTGGCCAGACACACAAACTGCTGAACTGCTTCCCAGAATTCTGAGACTGGTGGGTCTGGAGAAGAGCCAAGGGTTCATCCTTCCCCAATGAAACGCAACGTGTTACTCAGGACGCAACCCTAACCTGGAGTGAGGCCGGCACAGTGAGGCCAGCAAAGTTTGGCCGGCGCAACGGACACCGGAAAGCGTGTTTGGGCCACTCTCGGAGTCAGGGGGGGCAGCACGGAGGCATGCCCCTTCATCCTGACTCCAAGAGAGGTCCAATCACCCCCTCCAGACCCCCTGAAGGCAGTTTCGTGCAATGCTCAGAAGTGGAGTCTCCCCAGACCTGGCGGGATGGCCGACATCACACCTGGACCCCTGGGGGAGGGGCCCCTGCTCTGCCTGCAGGGAGTTCAGCCCCCAGGTAAGGCTGGGAACAAGGCCCCAAAACACAGCACCCCAAACAGCCCAGGCCATACTGAGGTTGACGGTCCAATCTCACACCCTCCTATAAACACGACAAGACCCGGATTTTCTTCCTTTCCGTTTTGGCCACCAATTGCTGCTCACGGCAGGAGCGTGGCAGCGGGGGAGGGGGGGCGCAGCACATGCTGCAGGCACCCCAATGCGCCGTGTGACCGGCCCATTCCACTGAGCCATTCTGGGCAGTGACGGCTACGGTGTAGCGCCTGCAAGACTCAATTGCACCACCGTCCCCTAGAGCGACACTAGTGGCCCACCAACAGGTATGTGCGGACCAACCGATTCTCTCTCTCTCACAGGCTAGGAACGTCTGAGGCCTCGATCAGCAGGCTGCCCAGAAGCCAACTCAGCACAGCGGAAGGCCGAAGCCTGGATGGAAGTGGACGAACGACACGAAGGCCTCGTGGAGCGACGGCCATCAAGGAAGGTTCCGAGCAGGCCGGCTACCCAACGGCAGGCTGGAGAGGCAGGCGAAGCTCGCCCAGGGAAGGGACGGCATGAATTAAAGATGCGAAGGGGGCACGGGCGTCACCACTGAGATGTCGGGAATTAAGCCTGATTAAGCAGGGCCCCACGAGCCGGTTATGCCCGAAGTGCCGTTCCGAGCAGGAGTGCTCCGACTCGAGGGCTGGCCATTAACAAGCCATCTCTTTAAGCGCAAGCAGGGCCACGGCAACATGCTCCCCGCTTCATGTTTTAATGATCAGCAGGGCACTTGTGGTGCTGAGCGCCGAGGCACAAATTAGCCGCCTGCAGGGATCTTTCCAGGGATCCTGCTGGGAGGAACGCCGGACTTCGCGTCTAACGGACGCTGCATTGTGCTCAAAATATAACAATTAGGTTTCCTTTAAGGAGTCCTTGCTGGGCAAGAAATGGTGCCACCCCCCCCCTCTGCCCCATCCCACCGGCCTTGGGAGCCCCCTTCCCAAAGCACAAGAGTTTGGGGATTGGCTGCAATGGCTCAGCAATGAGGAAAGGGAACTCTGTGCATGCTTAGCAGCACTCTTTCCTCCCAGCTGCAGGGGGAAAAAGTTCCAAGAAAAATGCACATTATGAGAAGCTCAGTCCGAAACCTTTGCTGACAGCACAGATCCTGCATCCCAACATCAGTTCAACTCCAGTCGCTGCTTTTGGGATCTTTTTAAGTCTGCAACCATCTGATGTAACCTCTGTGAAGCCAATTTTGGGGGGCTGGATTTTGCCCACATTTGTAGCGACTGCTCTTGGCTGCCTTTTTATGATTAAGCTTTACTGTATTTGGTTTATGGTTTGAGCACATGGAGGTGGGGGTGGTGGCCGCTGAGAGCCCTGAACCAGTAGCGGATCTAGGGGGGCAGGGGGGGCACGAGCCCTGGGCGCCGTCTTGGGGCCATCTAGGGGGGTGCCAGTGGCCCCCGCAACATTGCACGGGTCGACCTGGGCTCCGGAGCCCAGGTCTACCCATTGGGACCAGCCGCGAGTAGACAGGTCTACCCGCGGTAGTTTCTAGTGGGTAGACCTGGGCTCCCACGGGGCGCACTTCTATTGGGTGCCCTGGGCGCCATTTTGACTAGGTCCGCCCCTGCCCTGAACTGAAGCGTGGCTAAAAAACATTCAAAATAAACGAACTGTGCGGACTGTGCGGAACAGTCGGTTTCTAAACAGGACTGTGCGGAAAGTCGGTTGAAACCAGTGGGGTTCTTTTCCCCCAAGTCACGTGCTGCATTGGGCGGCAGGTGATGAGATGGGACGGGCCCTTTAAAGGCTGCCAAAAAGATGGAGGCCACCCGCCAATCTCTGCTTGTGGGACAAACGCATGGTGTGTTTAGCTGTTCCCTTACCATTGCTGCTGCAGCACTTTGATTCACCTGGTGTTGAGCTGCCTTGATTTTGGCCTGCAGGTGTGCAGGGGGATGAAAGTACTTGCATTTCTCCCGGGAGCATCTCCCCTTGATGTAGTCCATGCAGACCGTGACTGTGTTCTCGTTCGTGTCTATCATGGCGATATCAATCGGGTGAGCGTAGCGGCAGTCGTTCTCCCCCCGTGTGCAATTCCCACGCTGGAACTCGCGGCAAACCTAGAAAGAGAAAGCAAGGGCAAGCCGGAAATTGGTTTCCTATTTGCAAGGTTTCCATTTAATCCGCACAGCCAGTCCAAGTCAGGGGTCCAAGGCTCATCATAGCGGCAGCTTCATCGCTGGGGGGAGCACAAACGGAATCCAGGTCAGAGTAACCACTACGCCATGCTGCCTCTCAATCAGCCAATGGCATTTCGGCAACAGAAATGTTGGCTGATGGGGCTTAATAGATATTGTGCTAGCAGAATTGGCTACAGTTAAGATTATCCCTTATCCGGACATCCAAAATCCAGGCATTTTACTCCCAAGAGTTTTTTTAAAGCTCTCTGTAGAAAGCAGGTCTTCTGCTCATTCCCACGTACAGACTGCAAGTTCTGTTCTCTGCTCTGTGGTGTGTGCCGTTGTCGGAAAATATCAGAGGCCAGCAGACACCCCAACGGGTCACAGGGAAAAGAGCAAGAGGAAGGAGTTCTCATTCTATTTACGCAGTTATTCCAACACCCAAACAAATCCGAAATCCAGACACCTTCCCGTCCCAAGCAGTCTGGATAAGGGAAGCTCAACCTGTTGTAGGTAATTGAGGAGAGGGGGGGGGCCTGGCCGGGGGGGGGCCATGGTCATCAGCAAAGCTCAGCCCCTTGAAACACACAGAAGCAAGGTCCATCATGATGAGAACAGCCCCCAGATAATTTGGGGATCCTGCTTCACCTCCAGTCCCTTGTCACGGGCGCAGGCTGAAAAAGGCTGCACAGCAGTTTCCTCTGATGCATGCAGCGCTGCATGGAACCTTGCACACAGTGCCAGCTGTCAGTGACTTTAGAGGGTGAGCAAGGAGGTGTGGCCACCAGAAACACACACACACACACACACACACACACACACACACACCCCAGCTGGGACTTCCTGCCCAAGTAAACAAGGCTTGTTGATTCAAGATGACAGCCCTGAATCAACAACCTCTGACTCTCGGATTTGCCTCGTTATTATTTTTTTTTGCAAACAGGTCCTGGAGATTTGGACCCCAGGAATGGCAGCCCCACCCTCTTAACAACTCCCCAGGGCTGTGCTCACTTAGCCTGGTGACCCCTGACTGCGGCGTTCACCATAAAACGTCCTCCACCCTTGATGGCTGACGGAAGCCGCAGAGCTATTCAAAACAAGCACTGATCTCGGTTTGCAGGAAGGAGAAGGCTGCGACTTGGCACCGCAAAGACGATGGGTCTTAAAAACGACCCTCCGGAAGCCATCAGAGTGCAGCAGGAAGCGCCCGAAGATCTCTGAATGCTGCAGAGACCTTCCAGAGGCTGCAGGGACCTTCAGAAGGAGCACCCACAGCTAGCGCAGACCCCTGAAGAACAAATGAAGAGCCCCGCTGGAACAGGCCAAAGGCCCATCTGGTCCAGCTTCTTGTATCTCACAGCAGCCCCCCCAGGTGCCTCAGGGAGCACCCAAAGCAAGTGTCGTTTCACCACATCCTGGGGCGAGGGGGCACGCATACCTCCAGCTTGTCTGTCCTCATCAGCTTCTGCCCAGCAGAGCCCCCTGGCACCGAGACGGTCGGGTTCCCGGACACCAGGACAGGCGTATTTGGTAGCAGCTCCGCAGGAACCAGCCCCATCCCAGGAGAGACGTGACTCAAGTAGGGGCTGAAAGCCATGGTGGGGCTCGTGGCAAGCGAAGGTGTCACAGGAAACGTCGTCTGCGGGCAAACAAGAGAGGGTTAGGGGGGGGCACAGCTGGCCTCTGGCCTCTGCCAGCTCTGGAGCAGCAACGGAGCGGTCCCGGTCTCAGGCAGGCATTTCCCACCACCTGCTTACGATCGCTCCCCTCCCCCCCTTGTTCCAAGGCATGCAGCCTCTCCATCGCTAAGGACAAGGAGGGCCCACCATCCTTAAGGGCTTAATGACACAATTAAGCAGGCACTTCGGGCAATTAGCACTGTGCCCTCCCCCTGCCTGCGGATCACCCTTCACTGGCTGATCTGGAGCAGCTTCAGCTGCTCCTGGACAGGGGATGCACTGAAATCTGAAATCAGGGAACGCACTGAAATTCGAAGGGGAGGAATGCACCCTCCCCTTCGAATTGAGAACTGCCCCCTCTTTGTTAACATTTCGGCGGGGGCTGAAGACCTTTTTATTTCAAAAAGCTTTTAACTGTTGACAGGCGGGCTAGCTGGCTGGTTCTATTTTTATATTTTATATTTTATGATCCACACGGCTTGTTTTTAAATTCTGTTACTTTGTTTTAATTTTTGTGTTATTGTATTATTTTAATATTGTTTTTAAATTGTTTTTATGTTAAGTTTTATATTTTATTGTATTGTTGTAATGCCGCCTTGAGTGCCTTCGGGCAAAAAGGTAAGGTAAAGGTTTCCCCACGACCGAATGGTCTAGTCGTGACCGACTGTAGGGGGCGGTGCTCATCTCCGTTTCAAAGCCTGTGAGCCGGCGTTTTTGTCCGATCATGGTGGCCAGCATGATTCTACGCCGTAGCGCACGGAACGCCGTTACCTTCCCACCAAAGTGGTCCCTATTTATCTACTTGCATTTTAGGTGCTTTCGAACTGCTAGGTTGGCAGGAGCTGGGACAAGCAACGGGAGCTCACTCCGTCACGCAGTCTCGAACTCCCAACCTTGCGGTTGAAAGCCCAGCGACAGCGGATTAACTCGCTGCGCCACCACGTCCCTTTGCACCACGTCGGGCAAAAAGGCGGGGTACAAATTCAATAAATAATAATAATAATAATAATAATAATAATAATAATAATAATAATAATAATAAATGCGCGTGCGGGGGGGGCTTTTGATGGAGACACAGGTTGGGCAGGCAAGGCACCATCCTGCACCGGCCCCTGGGGCAGCCCTTCCGAGAGGTCCCGGACAGGCCCACAGGTGGCGGTTCTGGCCTTTTCTGCACAGCCTCTTCAAAACCTGCTCCTCACCTGTCCTTTTCGCTCAACTCCCTGCAGCCACGGAATATCTTGCCATGGGGATCCCCCCCAGTGATGTCATGCAGGGGGAACAAACGCGGGGGAACTCAGTTCCACTAGCTAAAATTAGGGCTGACTCCGCCCACTCCACTCTCCCTCCTCCCCCCTCCCCATTCCTCTGCAAAGAGCTTTTCTTCTTGGTTGGCCAGCACTCAGAGGGTTAAAGGCAGTGATGTCATTCAGGGGGAACGGACCAGAACGGGCGTTCCAGATCCTAACGGGCTCCGTGGCTGGTTCCGGGTTCCCGACAAGTGCCCATCAAAAGTGAGTTCCTGTTCCTAAATCATTTGTATGACACCACTGATCCCCCCTTTTCTCCCACTGTTTTGCCATTTTAATATCTTAACGCTTTTAAGCGACACGCAGAATTTTATGGCGCTCATCAACTCAGGGCTGGGGTTCAAAACCCAGAGGCAGTACTCCCGCCCCCGCCCCCCCCCCCGGCCACAGCACCTCTCCACTTGCCCAAAGGTGGCCACCAGGTGTATTTTTTTTTACCCAGAAATCCCCGCTTCACACAGTCTGCGGCATCCAGGCGGCAGGCCTGACCTGCAGTGTTTAGAGGCATCGGAAACGGACAGACTTCCTCTGCCAGCGTTTCGTCCTCCTGGGTGAAAGAACCGGCGATTTCAGCAGCCCTGGACGTGGCCGCCGGCCCCGCCCAACGCAGTCCCTCTCAGCGTGGACAGACCCAGCCGTTGTTCTGCGCCCTTTTGTGCAAGTGCTCAGGGGCATCAAAGCACCTGCCCGTGTCCTGCCCGCTCGTGCTTTTGTAAGACCCTGGTAACCTGGTCACGGCTAATGGCATTAGGCAGCAGCCCGTTGTGACTTGCCAGAGCCCAGAGCCTTCACACCCTCCCCGGCGAGGCAAGCTCACCGTGGCCCACCTGCTATCACAACGCTGCACTTCCCCAGCAGAACTCAACCCAGCCATGCTTCTGAATACGCCAGCGACGTTTCGCTTTCCTGGACGACTCTTCCCTGCACTCTAACAATTCCCGCTCGCCCCGGAGTTCTTCTGAAATCCTGCCGCCCACAAGGTCGGTCCTCCAGAGGTTCCTTACGGCTATGCCCACGCTGGGCCTGGCCGAGCCCTGACTGCAGAACCCATTTCACCGGGGTGGCACTGCCAAGGCTCCTGCTTCCAGGGGGAGCAACGGCTGAGAGCGAAAAAGATCACGCTCGGATAATCAGATAAAAATCACGCACGCCTCAACACAAGAGAGAGGATCCAGGAGGTGGGTGCTTTCTTTCTTTTTCCCCGCCAACTAATGAAAAAGGGAGTGAATTCCTGCACGAAGCGAACCCTTCAAACCGTTGGAGCCCATCTACTCAAGTGCAAAAGCATGCGCGTACTTGTCAAAGCTATCAAGAACCGGCAGGCTTCCAAACCAGCAGGTGAGGCTGACACAGGTGAGGCGGCTCCCAGGATGCCCATCAAGTACAACAGCCGATGGTAGAACATTCCTCTCTCCAGAGGAGCATTCCTTGCCCTTGGAACGTGCTTTTTTTGGGTGGAGGGGGGGTTGTTCCTGCCCCCCATTATAATCAAATCCTTCCTTCCTTTTTTCTTTGAAGACAGAGGGATGTTCTTTTCCCTCTCTCGCAACCCCAGAATTCCACGAAAATTGAGTGTTGGGAGAGTGAGGACAGATAAACGGAAATACTTTTTTACCCAGCGGGTAGTTAATCTGTGGAACTCCTTGCCACAGGAGGTGGTGATGACCTCTGGCCCAGGTGCCTTTAAACGGGGATTGATTGGACAGATTTCTGGAGGAAAAGTCCATCCTTGGCAATAGGCCATGATGGGTGGTGCAACCTCCTTAGGTTAGAAGTAGGCTACTTCAGAATGCAGGTGCAAGGGAGCAGCAACAGGAGGCATTGTAAAACTCTACGCTCTGGTTGCATGTAAAGATTGCAGTGGAAAGCATTCATCAGCAGCCCTGCAGTGTTCTCCCTCCAGTAGGAACTGGCTGTTTAAGAACCACTTCCACGCCCGCTGTAATCCCTTCTAAAGGTATTGATAACTGAAACACATAAATCAATACACGGCGTAATCAGTCTGATTAATGGCTCTCGTCATATCCCGGCTAGTCCACATTTCCTTTCCTTGCACTTTACAAGGACTGCAAACAAAGACTACAGATCATTTGCTTATCTGCCCACTTGGAGGGCCAGCTGTACAGTACATCATCTACCCATGATGCCTTGCTTACAAACACATCTGGTTATGATTTTTAATTAGTAAAGTTCATCCCAGAGCACAAGTGCCGATCACTCTTGGATGGCATCGCCTATTGGAAAATTTAGCTCCAGTTTGTGTTTCATTCCTTCTATCCTGCTCTCTTTTGCATGCATTTTTCTCTCACCTTTTTAGGGTTAACACTTTCGGTGTTATCTATAGCATAGTCATGAACGAGGGTTAAGTTTGCAAATCCTAGTGCAGATTTAACCAGGGTTTGCCGATCAGCCTCAAACTCTCTAGCTGCAAACTCTGATTGAAGTGCTAACCATGGTTAGTGTAACAGAAGTTACACTGTAACCGCGCTCTGTTTTTAACCCTGAAAAGCGAAGGAGGAGAGAATTTGCATGGAGGAGTGGGAGAGGAAGATGTTGGAAGAGGAAGTGCACAAGGCGTGAGGTGCTCTCCACCCTAAGCTCCGGCATTAGCAAAAATAATTACTTCTGCAACTTACAATTGGCTGCAACTGCGCACCCGGTAGCATAAACTGCATTTGCTGCGCAAACATGGCTGCAGCGGTCTTCTGCTGTATCAGGTTGTTGCGTCCGTTGATTTCGAGTTGCGTTTTTAAGTGTGGTGGCGGGTGAAGGTATTTGCAGTTTTCCCGAGTGCAGCGGCCCTAGACGAGGTGCAGAAATGGAAAACAATTTGGTGAGTGGGTTTGCCAGCAGTGCCAGGGTCACACAAATTACCTTCCGAAACGCAGAGAATCGGGACCTTGCCACACTGAAAATACGCTTTTTGCGCTGTTTTGGGTCTCGGATCCCAGCTTTGACCTGATCGGCGCGTAAGGAAAACTTAAGAACTATCTGGCTGGGTCGGACCAGAAGCGACATCCAGCTGAGCACCCCCCAGCCAGTTGCCCCCAGGAAGCCAAACAGCAGATCACGAAGGCCCCTGTGACCAGTGGTGTCATCTAAATGATTTAAGAACAGGTACTCACTTTTGATTGGCACATGTCGGGACCCGCCCACCAGAAGCGACGTCATAAGCCAGAAGTGAGGTCGTGGCAGGAAGTGACATGAAAAAGGCCCCTTTTTGAGGCCTCAGACCATTTTAAACTGACCCAACAGTTGCAACAGTATTCCACAGCACCCCCAGAACACGTTAAGGAGGCCTGGCATCATGTTAAAATGACCCAACAGTTCCAAAACCCCAGAGCAGCTCATTTTTCAGTGGCAAGACAAGGCAAGGCTCCACTCGCTGCCTGCCTGGCTCTGAGAATGTGCAGGCAACTCAAACGTGCAGGAAATTCAAATGTTGCAGGGGGCGGAGTCTATGAGTGGGCAGGCAAATGGGCGGGGCCAGCCATAATCCTAGGAACCGGTACTCGCGTACCCCGGCGTACCCCCTGCATGACATCACTGCCTGTGACCCCCTTGTGACCAGTATTCAGTAGCCCACTGAACCTGGAGCTTTGACACCGCAATCACAACTAACAGCCACTGCTAGACTTCCCCATGAATTAACCTAATCCCCACTTAGAGGCCTCTAAGCTAGTGGCCACCATGACACCGTCTGGCAGTGCGTTCCCTCCATGAACTATGCGCAATGGGCAACACTCTTTCTTCCATGCCAAGGACACTGGGGCACAGCACCCAGGTAATGAGAGGCTGCTATCCTGCCCAGGTGTGGTGGTGCCAATCTCCCAAATCCCCGAAACTGCCCCATTCTCTGTGGTCCGCGCATTCAACACACATCTGCAGCACTGTCGGCTCGCGAACACGCATAGGTAATCCTGCTTCACGACAACACAGAGCACTCCACTTGTGTGTAAGCATCATGGAGGTGGACATTAATGTTGTGCGCAGCGGACAACGCATTACCTGCCCCAGCCAAGTGCGCTCAACTAGAGTCAGTCCACTGTAGTTTCTCTCTCTCTCTCTCTCTCTCTCTCTCTCTCTCTGAGAATATTTAT
>JAJKFI010022915.1:0-15500 GCA_029204185.1 Lerista edwardsae | reverse complement strand
ACACACACACACACACACACACACACACACACACACACACACACACAAACTACATTCCCACCCTTCCATTGCACACCAACATGTGACTCACAGTTTGTCCAGACAAGCAGGGGACAAAATAAGTAGGACACAAATGGTCATTAATAGTTCCCAGTATTCAAATTCCAATTTTAATTAGCAAGACAAAATACGAGCAATTGCTCTTTGCTGCTTCCAGAACATTTTTTTTTATGTTAAACATATTTTTGAAACTGTCTTCAGGCATACATTTTGGTCAAAAGTTATGTGGACAGGCTCATTCTTCTCGGGAGCGTGTTCAAAAATACTGGATGGGAGGAGAGTGTCTTAGTGTAATGGCCTCTCCAGAACATTCCAGGGTTGCAATCCAGGGCAGAAGCTCAGGGCGCAATCCTAACTTGGAGTTAGACTGGCACAGTTAGGCCAGCAATGTTTGGCTGGCACAAGGGACACTTTAAAGCACATTTGGACCACTCTCGGATTCAGGGAGGATGGTGCACGTCTGTGTGTTGTCCTCTCTGACTCCGAGAGTAGTCTAAAGATACATTATGGTGTTCCTTGTGCTGGCCAAACTGTGGTGGCCTAACTCCAGCTTAGGGTTGTGCCCTCACTCTGTTGCCAGCATTTGTCTGCAATTGTTGCAGCATCCACTTTATTTCATTCTGTAATGGGGGGGGGGAACCACCTGCACTCTTCCTTCAATAGTAACAATGTCGCGCAGGAGCATTGCCATCGCTGTCTGGAATGGCTCTGACAATGAGGACTGAAGCATTTACTACCCCACCTCCTGTACCTACGCCACTGGAGGTGGGAGACGGTCAGTGGCGTCATCCTACTGGAACGGGGCGGTACCCCGTTCCGGTAGTTCCGGGGAGAGCGGGAATGGAGAAGCAGCGCACGGCAGACTCTGCGCGCTGTTTGTTCCCCCCTCCCGCCCCTGTGCCTCGATTGCTCTGCAAAAGAGCTCTTCCGGGCGCAGGGAGGCGTTGCCGGGCACCGCAAGGGGGCAGGGAGCTACAGCTCACCCGTCTGTCCCCGCGGCGTTCCGGATCCTGGCGCCAGCAGCGTTCCGGTTGCTGGCGCCAGTGAATGACATCACTGGAGACGGTTAAACATGGCACTTTATGAGCCGTTCTTGGACTCGTGCTCTGGAATAGCTGTGCAATCCTATGCTGCTGTTTCATAGTTGGAACTTTATATGTGCGCCAGGGGAGTTTTCTAACAAACTGCGTTCATAGGATTGGTCTGTTAGAAGTCTAAAGATAGATCTCTTTGTTCCACACTGCTGGGCTTCACCTCCCATAACCTCATGCGGGCTTTGAAAACTTCCTTCCTCCTCCCTTCATTACATGGTGCATTTGAGGCTAATGCGTTATAAATTGCTCAATTGTGTCTATTTATGCATTTGTTAAATAATAGTGATGCAAGCTTTATGTGAGCAACGCCAGGGAAGTTTCCAAACCAATTCCATCTTTATTGTATTTTGAAAGTATCTGTTGGTATGGATAGAAACCATACAAGTAGTTTCAAGTTTCTTTTGCAAATTTTTTTTTGTCTGAAATTAATTGTTTTTGGAATGTGTTCAGCAGCAGCAGCAGCAGCAAAAAAAAAAATGCTATTAACTGGAGAATTGTTGATCAACTATCAAAAATTAAGAACATTTCTTAAGAAAAGCTCTGCTGGATGAGGCCAAAGTCCCATTTTATTGTCCAGCACCCGATTCCTCACAGTGGTTGTCTAGTTGTCCCTGGGATGCCCACAACCAGGAGAGAAAAGGGTTGTGGGCATCCCTTTATTAGGGCGCAATCCGGCCGACTCGGCAACGCCATATCCAGTGCTGCATAGGAGAGGCTGGAGCCCCCCCCCCCAGCAAGGGAGTGTTTGCTCCCTTACTGTAGGGGAGGCTCCAGCCTCCCCTATGTGCCCCTCGGATCTGCGTCCGCTAAAGAGCAGGCGCAGATCCGAGGAGACCACGCGACCTGAATCTGGTCCACGCAGCCTTGCGAACAGGCTTAGGATGTGGCCGTAGCACCTTCCAATCCCGCTCACGTCCCGCCCACATCCCACCCCCTGCCTCCCTCCCTCCCTCCCTCCCTCCCACCAATCCCTGTCCCGATATGGGACGGCGCCTCTCTTTTGCTGACTGGCTTCGGTCGGCGCAAGGGAGGCTCTCCTTTGGCGCTCTGAAGCCAACGCTACGTGTAGGTTTGGCTTCAGAGCTGGAACGCCGATGTGGGGGTGTTGCTCGGCACCTGCGTGCTGGTGCTCCGCCCCTTGCGTCGATGCTATGATGTAGCGTCGACACAAGGGGAGAGGTAGGATTGCACTGCCCAGAACATAAGAAGAGCCCTGCTGGATCAGGCCAAAGACCCACCTGGTCTAGCTTCCTGCATCTCACAGTGGCCCACCAGATGCCTCAGGGAGCACACAGAACAACAGGCTACCTTCATCCTGTGGCCACTCTTTTGTATCTGGCATTCTGAGGAAAATTTCTGAGGTAAAATTCTGAGGTAAATAAAACAGAATTTGCTATCCTGTCTGTGGGGACGGAGCATTAATAACTTGCAACCCAATCTGGGCCTTAAGAACTTAAGAGTCCTACTGGATCAGGTGAAAGGCCCATCTAGTCCAGCTTCCTGTATCTCACAGTGGCCCACCAGATGCCTCAGGGAGCACATGAGACAACAAGATGCTTGCATCCTGTTGCCACTCCCTTGCACCTGACATTCTGAAATAGCCTACTACAAACATATGGAGGTGGCACAACCCATCATGGCCTATAGCTCATGATGGACTTTTCCTCCAGAGTATTCACTGCCCTGTCGCCCTTCAGTTGGTATTCAGACATATACTGTCACTGAACAGGAAGGTAACATATAGCCATTATGACTATTAGCCACTGATGAACCTAAATGACTGTCCTCCAGCTTTCTGAATAATCAAAAGAAGACTATTAGACATCTAGGCCCAAGAGCTTTCGAGTGTAGCCAATAGTTCCTGCTCCCCACTGTCCTGGAAACCTTTTCCAGCATTAGGCAAAATACCAAATTACCTATACGTACTAACTAATCCTAATGAAAGAAGGGCATTTACGCTAGCTTGATGCAACGCAATGCCCTCTGCGGTGCTGTGGGGAAGATTTAAGGGCATACCATATCAAGATAGAACCTGCCCCTGCTCTAGTGGTGCTATCGAATCTCTGACTCGCCTTCTTCTGTATTGCTCCCTTCACGAAGCTGAGAGATCTAGCCGATTAGGCCCAATTCTATCCCAGGACCTGACGCTTTCGGACACAGAAAAATTAAAAATGCTCTTCACGTCTCCTGAACCGAAACATATTAAACAGCTTGCTGCTTTTCTGCATAGCATTGTGAAATCTAATAATTGCAGAGGATCCACAGCATAGAATCACGACCTCAATGGATTTCCACGGATTATGTATATTAGGGTTTGGGAAAGAGGGTTTTTTTTTTTGTTTTTAATCTTCCTCTCTCTTTGTATTTTATATGTGCCAATAAAGGTATATTGAATTGAATTGAGTTGACTGTCCTCCATGACTTTTGACCCAGTCCTAGGCAGTGTGGGCTGGCAGATTGCACACTGCACCAGCGCAAGGGACATAAAGCACTTTGTGATGACATAGCAGTCTAGCACACTGGTGGGAAGGCCCACCGTAGTCCATGTGTGCCAGCAGAAGGAGCAGCCTGCACTGAATGCCGTGAGGTCCTAGCGGAGCAGCATAGAAGTGAGGGAAGGATGGGGGGTGGCACAGAGTGGGGAAAAGGAGGAGGGCAGTGGCAGGGGTGGGGTGGGCAAATTGGGCCCAAGAGTGGGGCGGGATGGTTGGCACCAGAGCATGCCATATCCGCTCCCCCTTCCTGGGCCCCAGCTAACAACATAGGGCAATGGAGACTTGTGACAGTGAGTTGGGGGGAAGTCCGGGTTGTCCCATTGTGGCTGCTGGGGTTACCCCGGGGCAAGGGGACAAATGCTCCCTAACTTCAGGGAGACCCCCTCTTTGCCATATTCCTCCACAAGATGTAGCACAAGCCATGCCAAAGCTGCTGCATCGGCACGGGGGGAACATGGGTTGGGTTGGGCTATTTCTCCCATCTTCTTTTAAAGCCATCTAAGCCAGTTGCCATCCCCACAATTTGTGGCAACACATTCCATAGACTAATTAGGTGCTGTGTAAATAATCCCAGCCACGGTTTCATTAGAAGAAGCACCGAGTGAAGGATTAAATCATTGTACCATATTGCTTGGAATAGACTATTTTAGGACAGTGGTTCCCAAACTGTGGGTCAGGGCCCACTGGTCGTGAGCCAATTTCAGGTGGGTCGCAAAGCACCCAGAGTAGCCATACTGAAAATATGGGAAAATGGGATGCTGGAAAGGGGACGGCTGTGTGGCTGTTTTGCTTGTGTCAAGGTTGTAAATAGCCTTTTTTTTCCTTTCTTTGCTATTGGGAAATGACTTCTGGAAAATGACCCAACTTATGGCTGCATTCTCAGAAAAGCAGGCTCTGACATCACAACAATGGCACTTCTGGTGGCTCCTGGTTGCCATTCTAAAAATGGGTCCCAGTATTAAAACGTTTGAGATCCGCTGTTTTAGTGCATTGTGTTTTACTATTAGCATTGTTTCTCAAGGGCAGAAATCCTTGGCTTGAGCTTATGTTTTCAGGACAAAAGGTTCAGTTCCTGGTATCTCCAGGTAAGCTGGAAAAGTGATCTGGTCTGGAACCCCAGAGAGCCTCTCCCAGTCAGTATAAACAAAATAGAGCCAGACAGACCAATGCCCTCTAACTCAACAGAAATCAACTCACATGTTCAGGACCTTTGTACTTTCGTTGCACAGGATTCTCCAAACTGAGTTCTGTTTCATCTGAAGCCTAACTACTGCCAAGTGAAATGGCCCAGTGAGTTCCTGGTTCACAGTGTACTTCTGCTAATGCAATCTGTAATGGATTTTTAATTATTTTATCAATTGTAATCAAATTAATAGCATTTGGTTTCTTCTTGCTGTACTCCTCTGGCCTCCAAGTTCGTGCCACAATCAAATTGCTAGACTTCCAGAAGCTGCAGGGGTCGAAGCATCTTCCTTGGCAGGGAAGAGCTGGAGTGACTTTGGTTTGGAGAGGAGATGACTGCAGGCCGATAGGACACAGTGAGATTTATGAAGTTATGCATGGTATGGCATTCCATGAGTCAAGGTGGTTTGCACATGTCCGTATGCTGGCTTCTCTGACTCTGAGAGTGGTCTAAAGGTGCTTTATGGTTGTCCTTGTGCCAGCCCAACTTTGCTGGCCTAACTGTGCCGGCCTAACTTCAGGTTAGGATTGCGCCCTCAGTGTCCAGGAGGCAGGGTGGGAAAGTGGTGTGATGCTTTCAAATGTTACTGGAGTGGCAGCAGACAAACAGCCGGGACCCACCAGAAGTGATGTCATAGCTGGAAGTGTCGTCATCACATAGAAAGTGATATCATTGTGACATAATCAAATGATACTCCTGGAATGAAAACTGGCATCTTTGGACTTCAGCAATTGCACAGACAGCCATGAAACATCTCTGACAGAAAGCAAGATGAGGACAAAATATGTTGTAAAAGCACTGAATGAAAAACAAAACGCGTTTTTTTTAAAAAAAACCTTCACTTGAAAATTCAAACTGTTAAGATTCGCAAAAGGAATACAGCAAGAGTAAGGTCTGCAGCTTCCAGGATGGCTGCTCCCAGCTTCCCATGACCCACATGGACATCAGGTCATGACTCGCCATGTGGGTCGTGACCCACAGATTGAGAAACGCTGGTCTAGCCAAGATAAAGCTTCTCCAAGTGTTCAAAAAAAAGGACAGCAGAAAAGGAAGAGACAATTGTTTGGTAGCTACGATGGAAAAAGCCTAGTCTCTACCTGCTGTGTGGACGGCACAAATGGGACTGCTGTCTGGATCAACAAGTGCAGGGGTGTCAAGCATTAGGCTCACAGGCCAAATGTGGCCTGCAGAAGCTCTTTGTCTGGCCCTTGGGCTCTCGCAGCACCATCACCAGCTGCTCCCAGCATCTGAGTTGTGCTGAGGTGTCACTGCTGAAAGGGCAGCCCACTTGATGTCTGGGTTCTCCCATATCTTGAAAATATAATCAAGATTTTGTGTATCTTCTGCCATTTGCAGTTAACTAATTCCTAAGTGAGAAAAGAGTGCTTATTTTTTTGTCATGCTCTGCTTAATGGCTTCACTTCCTGCTTAATGGCATCACTTCCTGCTTTATGGCATCACTTCCTGCTTAATGACATCACTTCCAGCCCTCAGCAGGCATCAGGAGTACTATTAGGCCCACTGTATGAAATGTGTTGGAGGAAATGGGCTCATTTGAGGAGAGACCATTCCTAAAGGAAAACCTAAAAGGATCTCAAAAGCAGAGGCGTTTCTACAGGGATGGCAAAGCTCTAAGTTTTGCAAGAAGCCTTACCCTGTCATGTAAATCCCTCCTCTCCCTTGCTGCTGTAGCCAGTAAGCAACGCCAAGATGTTGCTGTTCCCTGTGAGGGTTGGCTAAAATGGTGCAGGAGAGGAGTGATTTCCACTGCAAGGTAAGGCTTCTTGCAAAACTTAGAGCTTTGCCATCCCTGTAGAAACGCCACTGCTCAAACGCATTGAATGCTGCTTTCAGTTCTTCGACCGAAAGAATGGATGGTGTTACGAGGCTACCAGAGAAGTTGAGAACGAACCATAATTACCAAAACCGTAGAAATGAGGCCGTTTTTCTCCAGGCATATTCAAATGATGGCCACATCCTACAAAGGTTTGTGATTAGTTAAGTTTTTCTGGCAGCTCCCACACCATAAAACTACCCGATACTTACATTTAAAAAATTATATAGCCCAGTATATGCCCAACTATGTAATTGCTTAGTTACATGCCACAGAATAGGTTGTAACGTGGTCTATGAGATGGAACAAGACCACAATAGTAGTCAGTCCTTTAATGCAGAATCCCAGATGTTTGTTTCTCTCTCATTTAGTTGCTAGACGACAATGGTGAAAATGGATACAACCAAGGAACACTGAGGTGGCTCGAATTTCAGAGGCCTTTTCCCCAAACTACCGGTCCCCAATCCAGAAGTGGAGCAATTCGCCTCTCACCCACTCTGCAGCACTGTCACAAACCCGGACAGGATGCACAGACTGTGTGGCTGCCTTCCTTCAATGAGTGTGCGGCTGCTATCCTGAGGGAAAGGTTGCCTACCGCCCTCTAGGACCGTTTTGGTACTCCCAGCAGTGGCCACAAGGTGGCTGCAAAAGGAGATTAGGGGCGCAATCCTAACCTGGAGTTAGGCTGGCTAAATTAGGCCAGCAAAGTTTGGTTGGCACAAGGGACATTGTAAAGTTTGTTTGGACCACTCTCACAGTGCAATCCTGCCCCCTGCGCAGCGCTGACGCAGGGGCGCCGATTGGGTGCCCCGCTTCAGCTCTAAGGTGCTGCTGGCAGAGCCGGCCCTGTAGCGCCCATGCAGCACCTCCCTTGCGTTGGCCAAAGCTGGCTGGCTCAAGAGAGGCGTGCTGACAGCGCATCCCGGGGATTGGAGGGAGGGAGGGAGGCGGGGGTGGGACTTGGGCTGGACATGGGTGGGCCTCGGATTCAGCCATAAGGCCGAATCCTAGGCCCATTCGAGAGGCTGCGTGGCCCCAATTCGAGCCATGCAATCTCCTTTGATCTGCGCCCGCTCTTTAGTGGGTGCAGATCCGAGGAGCACATGGGGAGGTTGGAGCCTCCCCTACGGTAAGGGAGCGCATGCTCCCTTGCTGCAGGAGGCTCCAGCCTCCCCCAATCCAGGGTTGGATATGGCCGGCCATGCCATTCCAGTGCTGGGTAGGATTGCGCTCTCAGAGTCAGAGGAGCCAGCACACAGACATGCGCCATCCTCCCCGACTCTGAGAGTGGTCCAAACGTGCTTTGCAGTGGCCCTTGTGCCAGCCAAACTTTGCTGGCCTAACTGTGTCGGCCTAACTCCAGGTTAGGATTGGGCTTTAAACCTATAGCATTCACAGAGGGGACATTTACGAATGGCTGTTAGCCTTTAATGGCCATGCATGTGGAACCTCCAGGTCCAGACTACTAAACGCTAGTGGCAGCAGTGAAAGGGGACTATTTCTTTCTAGCCCCATGGGGCCTTTGGGAAGGATGTGGCTCAGTGGTAGAGCACATGCTTTTCATGTAAACAGCCCCACATTCATTCCCCAGCAACTCCAGGTAGGGCAGAGGCAAATTCCTGTCTGAAATGCTGGCATGACACTATCCAACTGCTGTGCAGTGCTATACTGCTGTGTTGACAGTACTGACTTGGATACACCAATGGTCTGATTCAGCCTAAGTTATTCCTTATGTGCTTAGGCAGCATATAACCAAGAATACCCCCCTGAATGTGCCTCATTTTTCAAATTGTTCCATGGATGGATCAAAGTGAAAGGTGTTGTGTACTGCCTCTTTATGAGGCAGGTTCCAAAGGCCCCAGGGTGTGAAGGCCATATGAGGAAACCGGATAAACAGCTTCAGTTTTTCAGGGAACACCAGTGTGGGAAGTTGGCCTTCTCTAATCTCTTGTAGTCAGAGCCTCAACACCAGTGGTTCCCAAACTGTGGGTCGGGACCCACCAGTGGGTCATGAGCCAATTTCAGGTGGGTCATGAAGCACCTAGAGCAGCCATATTGAAAATATGGGAAGATGGGATGCAGGGAAGAGGGAGGGCTGTGTGGTTGTTTTTCTTGTGTCGAGGTTGTAATTGGGCTTTTTTCTTTTCTGATTCACTTTGCTATTGGCAAATGATTGAGAAATAACCCCACTTCTTGCTACATTCTCAGGAAAGCCTCAGGCTCTGGCTTCACAATGATGGCACTTCCGGCGATGACATCACTTCTGGTGGGTCCCAGACAGATTTTCATTCCAAAAAGTGGGTCCTGGTGCTAAAGGTTTGAGAACCACTGCTCTACAAAGTCCTAAACCTAAATGTCCTAAGTCGCACAATGCACAGATGACTTGTGCTTCTTTTTCTTTTCACCAGTCTAACTTTTGTGCACATGCTGCTTTTCTCAGGTATCCAATAAATGGAAATTGCATTGTAGGTGATACAAATCTGTAGATAAAATCATAACAAGCCTTACTATCTCATAAGAACATAAGAAGAGCCCCGCTGGAACAGGCCAAAGGCCCATCTAGGTGCCCCAGGGAGGCACGAGACAACAAGATGCTTGCATCCTGTTGCCACTCCCTTGCACCCGGCACTCTGAAGTAGCCTACTACTAATGTAAGGAGGTTGCACAACCCATCATGGCCTATAGCCCACGATGGACTTTTCTTCCAGAAATCTGTGCAATCCCCTTTGAAAGGCATCTAGGCCAGATGCCATCACCACCTCCTGTGGCGAAGAGTTCCACAGATTAATTACTCGCTGGGTAAAAAACAAATTAAAAAAAAAACAAATCTCAGGGAACAACTGGTAATATCCAGCATTGCGCACTTATTTCTGAGTAGACGTGCCTAGGATCAGGCTCTAAAGCAGGGGGCTCCAGCCTGAGGGCAGGATCTGGTGCCCCCATTTTCCTTCCCCAGTGTGAGCAGAGGCTTGTATTCTGCCAGAGAAGGCACGAAAGACCCCTACTACAACTCCAAGGGGTGTTCCTGGCCAGGCGCTTCCAGGGTCTGCTACTCCATCAAGCCGTGCACTTGGCGTTCCATGTGTGTTTGGCTGGCTGCAAAGACCCCTGGGAGTTGTAGTAGGGGGTCTTTCGCACTGTCCCTGGAGGAGCACAAAACGTTGTTCGCACCAGGGATGAGTTTCACTGCTGTTGGGGATGAGCATCTCCACAAAATGGTAAAAAAAATTCAACATTTGACAAAATTCAAACGTTGTATGCCAGTGTTATTCAAACTAAGGATCGGGACCCACTTGGTGGGTCGCAACCTGATGTCAGGTAGATCGTGGAAAGCCGGGAGCAGCCATCTTGGAAACTGCAGACCTTACTCATGCTATATTCCTTTTGTGAGTGTTAATAGTTTGAATTTTCAAGTGAGCATTTTTTTATTTTGTTTTTAGTTCAGTGCTTTTACATCATATTGTGTCCTCATCTTGCTTTCTGTCAGGGATGTTTCATAGTTGTACAATTGCTGCAGTCCAAGAATGTCAATTTGCACTTCAGGAGTATCATTTTGTTATGTTACAATGACAGCACTTCCTGCTTGATGATGTCACTTCCTGTCACAACATCACTTCCAGATTAATGAAATCACTTCTGGTGCGTTCCGACATGAGTGCCGTTCTAAAAAGTGAGTCCCGGTCTAAAAAGTTTGAATACCACTGTTGTTTGCCATGCCTTGGATTTGAAATTTACAGTATGAATGTACTGCAAATACCATTGTATATCACCTATAAATTGTGACCACAAGCAACAGAAAGTTATCAGCAGAGCTTTCTGTGGATCCAGATCTCACATCCGCCAAGCCTGAAGGCAGCAAGAGACCACAAGAAGGCACAAGACACAAGAAGACACAAGAAACCAGGAACAACCAACTAAACAGCATTTACATGCACTACAAATGCAACCTGATTTGTGATCTATTTAAATACATTAAAAAGTGAGCAGTCTGCATAATCCTAACTGTTAACTAGTCCTGAATTATATTGCTCATACACCAACCGTGGGCAAGAACAGTTGTCCTAAGCTGACACTGAAATCTGACCAACCTGTGTGTCCTCTGTGAGCTGGGAAAACGCTGTACTCATGCCAGGTCCTGAGCTTGCCAGGTGCCAAAAGACAAACCTGCCCTAATCCTCTAATCCCATCTCATAATATGGACTTGTGCATACTTCTCCGCATCTTGAAAGCAAATTGTAGCTCACGGAGAGAAAACATTTTCTTTGGGCTTCATTCTGGTGGTTTCACTCCATTCCAGCTTTGGAAGCCCAGGCATTTGGATCTGGGTGCTGAGGGCCAAATATCACATTCTTGAACAGGCGGGAAACTTTGAGATAGCGATCTTCCATGGGAGAAGTGGGAAGGAGCAACACAACATGCATTCCAGCCAAACTGAGGCACTTTAAGTCCCTTGATTTCAATGGGAGAGTTATGTGCCTAGTTCTCTTCCGCTGCAATCCATGGGATTTCAAAGCACATAACTTTGGCTGCTTTGGGGCCACATTGCATTTCATATCTCTTTTACTGTCAACAGTTTTTCTCATTGAGATGTGATCCGGGCATAATGTAGAACTTGGCTGCTTCGAAAGCTGCTCTTTGGGAATCCATCAGGGAGAAAAGTGTGATACTCGCCCTTCCACCAAGAAACTCATATCATTGAGAAAGTGACCTGGTCTAAAATATTAATATAAGTGAATGTTGTAGGTGAGCAGGAACTGGAACTAAGTTTTCCTGCTCAACTCTAACATTCTAGTCCAGTGTTTCTCAAATTGTGGGTTGGGACCTGACGTCAACTGGGTCGTAGAAAACCGGGAGCAGCCATCTTGGAAGCTGTTGACCTTATTTTTGTTATATTTGTCAGTGTTAACAGGTTAAATTTTCAAGTGAGTTTTTTTTAAATAATTTTTATTTCATTGCTCTTACATAATATTTTGTCCTAATCTTGCTTTGTGTCAGGGATGTTTCCTGGTTGTGCAATTGCTGCAGTCCAAGAATGCCAGTTTGCATTCCAGGAGTGTCATTTGATTATGTCACAGTGGTTGCACTTCCTGCTTGATGATGTCACTTCTGGCTATGACGTCACTTCTAGGTTGAGGACATCACTTCCAGTGGGTCCTGACAGGAGTGCCATTCTAAAAAATGGATCCAAGTTTAAAAGGTTTTAGAACCACTGTGCCAGGGGCATAGCTAAGGAAAGTGTAGCCCCATGCAGCGGGCAAAATGATGCCCCTAAAGTGATGTCACATCACAGTTGTATTTTCATTTTCTGTTTTTCTGGCCATAACGTTCAAAGACTAAATATATTACACTTTGATTTGTTTCATTGCATTCAGCATTAAATTACCTCTACAATGATATATAACACAGTAATATTAACCCCTGCTAACTGGGCAAGAGGCACTTTTTCTAGTGGTGTTCCTCTTATATTTAGCAGGGGGAGAGTAATTGTCCCTCTTCACCCTTGCACAGTCTTTCTAGTGGCTGTTGCTGGTGGTCTGCCTTTTTCTTAGATTGAGAGCGCTTTGGGACAGGGAGCCATTTAATTTTATTATTATTACTATTTGCCTGTAAACCGCTTTGTGAACTTCGTGTTGAAAAGCGGTATATAAGTACCTGTTGATTGATTGATTGATTGATATTATTCGTAATTACCAAGCTTTTCACAATTTTGGGCACTAGTGTCATGCTCAGTTTGTTGCCCCCCTAAAGCTTGTTGCCCAGTTCATTTGTACCCCCCTGCACCACTGTAGCTACACCCTTGCACTGTGCTAATCAATAAGCAGGTGATGACCAGAAATAAGCACTTTTTTCTCACTCAGGAACTCATTAGCTACAAAAGAGGGAAGATAAAAGACGCAAATCTTGATCATGCAAGTGTTGTGTGAAGTTTGGGTGCTATGGTGGAAAAGCCACCAGGAGACCCCCCCCCCCGAACACTGACAATGGGGAGGGGGCACTCAGAACAAGACCTTAGCAGAGAATATTTGGGATAGCTGGAAGTGAACAGAATCTTCTGCTTAGTAAGTAGAATAGCTGAGAGGGAAGAACATGGTTTTGTGTCTTACTTTTCAGGCCCAAAACAACAAAATAAAAACACCACACACCCTCCGCCAGGCTGGTTTTGTTTTGTTTTTTCCCACCAGCCCTAGGAAAAATCATCACCCAATTTAGTGGCTGTATCCCAAGAAGGTTAGATGACTGGAGTCGCCATTCCTGTTAAATTGACAGGAATCGAGTGAAGCCAAGGGGCGGGCTTAGCGGCCATGTTTGTGTGCCCCAAACAATCTAGATTCCAAGCATTTCAGATTGCTTTTCTGGTAGTGTTTGGGACTGAATAGTTTACTCCTGAAATAAAAACTTACCAAAATAACAATGTGTGATCGTGTAGAAACATCAGTGGTAACCATATTATGAGTTAATATGCAATTCCCAGGTTTAATTCCGCGTAATTATATTACTGAACACACCGGACAAAATGCTACTTGCTGTCTATTTAAACTCGGATTGCACTGTTTTGACAGACTTATTTTTTGCAATCTACACAACCAAAAATAAAGTGTGAACGGGAAGGAAAGAATAAAAGGGGAGGGTGGGCGATTCGCACATCCGTATGTAGAACACAGAGGCATGCTTGCAGACGTTGAGATTAACTTTTACCCACGTGCAGGGACATTTTGAATCATGAATTTTTTTAAGGAGGTTGCACAATCCATCATTGCCTGTAGCCCACAATGGACCTTTCCTCCAGAAATTGGTCCAATTCCCTCCTAAAGACATCAAGACCAGATGCAATGATTTTAATTACCTGTGCAAAGTAATCCCATTTTTCGTACAGCGATTCGCACACCCATATGCAGAACACAGAGGCATGCTTGCAGACGTTGAGATTAACTTTTACACACGTGCAGGGACATTTTGAATCATGAATTCGCGGCAATCTTCATTGGCGGGAAATGTCTGAGTCAGCCATATTTGTGTGCCCCGGAAGCTTCAAGAAATAGAGCTCATGCCGACTCCAGTCATCTAACAATCTTGCTGTATCCAAAGTTGTGTGTGTTCTGAATGACGCCATGCAAATTTGCTACAGCAAAGAGAATTCAGCATTCTGGAGAATCTCATGGTTCATTAACACAACAATTGGTTTCTACCTCCTAAACTACAAGAACAGGCCTGAAAGTATGTGGCAATGTCTGGTGATAGAAGGTGGAGCAGGACTTAATTGTGCTACTTTGCCCCCTGACCTCTTCACAGGCTAACAAAAGCATAATACGTTTTGCAAAATAATCGCATCTATACAAACTGGCTTTTTTCTCCCCCGTGGTGCTTGATGTACTGTAGCTTACACGGAATTGGAGTTATGATCATGGTCAAGAATATTTTTTATTTCTCTCTTTTAAGCAAAGAGCGCACTCCATTGTCTGCCTTGTCTCACTTGAAAGCTCACCCTTTTAGTCTGTATGATATGTAAATATTTCTAATAAAGACATTCCCAGAAATATGGAGTTATGCTGTGATTACTCATTCAGAAGGCAAAGTGTTTATATTAGGGTATACAGGCGTGCCCTGGTATCCACTGATTCAGTATCCACGGTTTTAGTTATCCATGGATACCATGGATACTGAGATGCCTATTAAAAAGATAGGGGAACATTGAACAAATCCCTTTTTTAACCTTTGTTGCAACCAAAC
The DNA here is from genome assembly GCA_029204185.1 of Lerista edwardsae. Lineage (NCBI taxonomy): Eukaryota > Metazoa > Chordata > Lepidosauria > Squamata > Scincidae > Lerista > Lerista edwardsae. Next base: position 1,106 of record JAJKFI010022915.1, on the reverse strand, counting down.
CACTGATGTATTTTTAAAAAGGCATCCCCAGTATCCATGGTTTCAGGTATCCACAGTGTGGTCTGGAACAGAACCGTGGCATGCCTGGACCTGCAGAAACACTCTTGCCTTATTTTTGTAGGTTATGCAGGTGAGCTCTAGGACTGAACACTGGGTTTTGGGACTAAATACAGGCATTCAGGCATGGTAATGTCCAGATTAGATTTCAGAGATGTGTACCGTGAGAGTTAGAACAGATAAAAGGAAATACTTTTTTACCCAGCGGGTAATTAATCTGTGGAACTCCTTGCCACAGACGGTGGTGATGGCATCTGGCCTAGGTGTCTTTCCAAGTGGATTGGACAGATTTCTGGAGGAAAAGTCCATCGTGGGCTACAGGCCATGATGGGTGGTGCAACCTCCATACGTTAGAAGCAGGCTACTTCAGAATGCCAGAACGACTATGCCCCAGGAGTAGCTCACCCAGTTCAATTCCCAGAATTACCAAACCCCTTTTCTAGTTTAGCGTGTGTAGAAATCACAGCATTCAATCAATCAATCACTAGTATTCATATACCGCTTTTCAACACAAAGTTCACAAAGCGGTTTACAGGCAAATAGTAATAATAATAAAGTTAAATGGCTCCCTGTCCCAAAAGGGCTCACAATCTAAAAGAATGGAGAACACCACCAGCAACAGCCACGAGAAAGATACTGTGCTGGGGTGAAGAGGGACAATTGCTCTCCCCCTGCTAAATATAAGAGGACACCACTTGAAAAAGTGCCTCTTGCCCAGCTAGCAGGGGTTATTTGCATTGGATCAAGTTTACGTGTGTTTTGGCATTGTTTGAAGATATGGAGTACAACCAATGGCGAAATTCAGCCAGTTCTCACCTATTTTGCAGAACCGGTTGCTAATTTTAGGTTGGGAGAGGGAAGAAAGGCAGCGGATGGCCCTGCAGGACATAGAACCGGTTGTTAATTTATTTGAATCCCACCACTGAGTACAACTATAAGTCTGGAGCACATAAAAGGACACACACACACACACACACACACACACACACACACACAAGGAGGGAGAGAGAGAGAGAGAGAGAGAGAGAGAGAGAGAGAGAGAGAGAGAG
>JAJKFI010022912.1:0-15759 GCA_029204185.1 Lerista edwardsae | reverse complement strand
ACACACACACACACACACACACACACACACACACACACACACACACAAACTACATTCCCACCCTTCCATTGCACACCAACATGTGACTCACAGTTTGTCCAGACAAGCAGGGGACAAAATAAGTAGGACACAAATGGTCATTAATAGTTCCCAGTATTCAAATTCCAATTTTAATTAGCAAGACAAAATACGAGCAATTGCTCTTTGCTGCTTCCAGAACATTTTTTTTTATGTTAAACATATTTTTGAAACTGTCTTCAGGCATACATTTTGGTCAAAAGTTATGTGGACAGGCTCATTCTTCTCGGGAGCGTGTTCAAAAATACTGGATGGGAGGAGAGTGTCTTAGTGTAATGGCCTCTCCAGAACATTCCAGGGTTGCAATCCAGGGCAGAAGCTCAGGGCGCAATCCTAACTTGGAGTTAGACTGGCACAGTTAGGCCAGCAATGTTTGGCTGGCACAAGGGACACTTTAAAGCACATTTGGACCACTCTCGGATTCAGGGAGGATGGTGCACGTCTGTGTGTTGTCCTCTCTGACTCCGAGAGTAGTCTAAAGATACATTATGGTGTTCCTTGTGCTGGCCAAACTGTGGTGGCCTAACTCCAGCTTAGGGTTGTGCCCTCACTCTGTTGCCAGCATTTGTCTGCAATTGTTGCAGCATCCACTTTATTTCATTCTGTAATGGGGGGGGGGAACCACCTGCACTCTTCCTTCAATAGTAACAATGTCGCGCAGGAGCATTGCCATCGCTGTCTGGAATGGCTCTGACAATGAGGACTGAAGCATTTACTACCCCACCTCCTGTACCTACGCCACTGGAGGTGGGAGACGGTCAGTGGCGTCATCCTACTGGAACGGGGCGGTACCCCGTTCCGGTAGTTCCGGGGAGAGCGGGAATGGAGAAGCAGCGCACGGCAGACTCTGCGCGCTGTTTGTTCCCCCCTCCCGCCCCTGTGCCTCGATTGCTCTGCAAAAGAGCTCTTCCGGGCGCAGGGAGGCGTTGCCGGGCACCGCAAGGGGGCAGGGAGCTACAGCTCACCCGTCTGTCCCCGCGGCGTTCCGGATCCTGGCGCCAGCAGCGTTCCGGTTGCTGGCGCCAGTGAATGACATCACTGGAGACGGTTAAACATGGCACTTTATGAGCCGTTCTTGGACTCGTGCTCTGGAATAGCTGTGCAATCCTATGCTGCTGTTTCATAGTTGGAACTTTATATGTGCGCCAGGGGAGTTTTCTAACAAACTGCGTTCATAGGATTGGTCTGTTAGAAGTCTAAAGATAGATCTCTTTGTTCCACACTGCTGGGCTTCACCTCCCATAACCTCATGCGGGCTTTGAAAACTTCCTTCCTCCTCCCTTCATTACATGGTGCATTTGAGGCTAATGCGTTATAAATTGCTCAATTGTGTCTATTTATGCATTTGTTAAATAATAGTGATGCAAGCTTTATGTGAGCAACGCCAGGGAAGTTTCCAAACCAATTCCATCTTTATTGTATTTTGAAAGTATCTGTTGGTATGGATAGAAACCATACAAGTAGTTTCAAGTTTCTTTTGCAAATTTTTTTTTGTCTGAAATTAATTGTTTTTGGAATGTGTTCAGCAGCAGCAGCAGCAGCAAAAAAAAAAATGCTATTAACTGGAGAATTGTTGATCAACTATCAAAAATTAAGAACATTTCTTAAGAAAAGCTCTGCTGGATGAGGCCAAAGTCCCATTTTATTGTCCAGCACCCGATTCCTCACAGTGGTTGTCTAGTTGTCCCTGGGATGCCCACAACCAGGAGAGAAAAGGGTTGTGGGCATCCCTTTATTAGGGCGCAATCCGGCCGACTCGGCAACGCCATATCCAGTGCTGCATAGGAGAGGCTGGAGCCCCCCCCCCCAGCAAGGGAGTGTTTGCTCCCTTACTGTAGGGGAGGCTCCAGCCTCCCCTATGTGCCCCTCGGATCTGCGTCCGCTAAAGAGCAGGCGCAGATCCGAGGAGACCACGCGACCTGAATCTGGTCCACGCAGCCTTGCGAACAGGCTTAGGATGTGGCCGTAGCACCTTCCAATCCCGCTCACGTCCCGCCCACATCCCACCCCCTGCCTCCCTCCCTCCCTCCCTCCCTCCCACCAATCCCTGTCCCGATATGGGACGGCGCCTCTCTTTTGCTGACTGGCTTCGGTCGGCGCAAGGGAGGCTCTCCTTTGGCGCTCTGAAGCCAACGCTACGTGTAGGTTTGGCTTCAGAGCTGGAACGCCGATGTGGGGGTGTTGCTCGGCACCTGCGTGCTGGTGCTCCGCCCCTTGCGTCGATGCTATGATGTAGCGTCGACACAAGGGGAGAGGTAGGATTGCACTGCCCAGAACATAAGAAGAGCCCTGCTGGATCAGGCCAAAGACCCACCTGGTCTAGCTTCCTGCATCTCACAGTGGCCCACCAGATGCCTCAGGGAGCACACAGAACAACAGGCTACCTTCATCCTGTGGCCACTCTTTTGTATCTGGCATTCTGAGGAAAATTTCTGAGGTAAAATTCTGAGGTAAATAAAACAGAATTTGCTATCCTGTCTGTGGGGACGGAGCATTAATAACTTGCAACCCAATCTGGGCCTTAAGAACTTAAGAGTCCTACTGGATCAGGTGAAAGGCCCATCTAGTCCAGCTTCCTGTATCTCACAGTGGCCCACCAGATGCCTCAGGGAGCACATGAGACAACAAGATGCTTGCATCCTGTTGCCACTCCCTTGCACCTGACATTCTGAAATAGCCTACTACAAACATATGGAGGTGGCACAACCCATCATGGCCTATAGCTCATGATGGACTTTTCCTCCAGAGTATTCACTGCCCTGTCGCCCTTCAGTTGGTATTCAGACATATACTGTCACTGAACAGGAAGGTAACATATAGCCATTATGACTATTAGCCACTGATGAACCTAAATGACTGTCCTCCAGCTTTCTGAATAATCAAAAGAAGACTATTAGACATCTAGGCCCAAGAGCTTTCGAGTGTAGCCAATAGTTCCTGCTCCCCACTGTCCTGGAAACCTTTTCCAGCATTAGGCAAAATACCAAATTACCTATACGTACTAACTAATCCTAATGAAAGAAGGGCATTTACGCTAGCTTGATGCAACGCAATGCCCTCTGCGGTGCTGTGGGGAAGATTTAAGGGCATACCATATCAAGATAGAACCTGCCCCTGCTCTAGTGGTGCTATCGAATCTCTGACTCGCCTTCTTCTGTATTGCTCCCTTCACGAAGCTGAGAGATCTAGCCGATTAGGCCCAATTCTATCCCAGGACCTGACGCTTTCGGACACAGAAAAATTAAAAATGCTCTTCACGTCTCCTGAACCGAAACATATTAAACAGCTTGCTGCTTTTCTGCATAGCATTGTGAAATCTAATAATTGCAGAGGATCCACAGCATAGAATCACGACCTCAATGGATTTCCACGGATTATGTATATTAGGGTTTGGGAAAGAGGGTTTTTTTTTTTGTTTTTAATCTTCCTCTCTCTTTGTATTTTATATGTGCCAATAAAGGTATATTGAATTGAATTGAGTTGACTGTCCTCCATGACTTTTGACCCAGTCCTAGGCAGTGTGGGCTGGCAGATTGCACACTGCACCAGCGCAAGGGACATAAAGCACTTTGTGATGACATAGCAGTCTAGCACACTGGTGGGAAGGCCCACCGTAGTCCATGTGTGCCAGCAGAAGGAGCAGCCTGCACTGAATGCCGTGAGGTCCTAGCGGAGCAGCATAGAAGTGAGGGAAGGATGGGGGGTGGCACAGAGTGGGGAAAAGGAGGAGGGCAGTGGCAGGGGTGGGGTGGGCAAATTGGGCCCAAGAGTGGGGCGGGATGGTTGGCACCAGAGCATGCCATATCCGCTCCCCCTTCCTGGGCCCCAGCTAACAACATAGGGCAATGGAGACTTGTGACAGTGAGTTGGGGGGAAGTCCGGGTTGTCCCATTGTGGCTGCTGGGGTTACCCCGGGGCAAGGGGACAAATGCTCCCTAACTTCAGGGAGACCCCCTCTTTGCCATATTCCTCCACAAGATGTAGCACAAGCCATGCCAAAGCTGCTGCATCGGCACGGGGGGAACATGGGTTGGGTTGGGCTATTTCTCCCATCTTCTTTTAAAGCCATCTAAGCCAGTTGCCATCCCCACAATTTGTGGCAACACATTCCATAGACTAATTAGGTGCTGTGTAAATAATCCCAGCCACGGTTTCATTAGAAGAAGCACCGAGTGAAGGATTAAATCATTGTACCATATTGCTTGGAATAGACTATTTTAGGACAGTGGTTCCCAAACTGTGGGTCAGGGCCCACTGGTCGTGAGCCAATTTCAGGTGGGTCGCAAAGCACCCAGAGTAGCCATACTGAAAATATGGGAAAATGGGATGCTGGAAAGGGGACGGCTGTGTGGCTGTTTTGCTTGTGTCAAGGTTGTAAATAGCCTTTTTTTTCCTTTCTTTGCTATTGGGAAATGACTTCTGGAAAATGACCCAACTTATGGCTGCATTCTCAGAAAAGCAGGCTCTGACATCACAACAATGGCACTTCTGGTGGCTCCTGGTTGCCATTCTAAAAATGGGTCCCAGTATTAAAACGTTTGAGATCCGCTGTTTTAGTGCATTGTGTTTTACTATTAGCATTGTTTCTCAAGGGCAGAAATCCTTGGCTTGAGCTTATGTTTTCAGGACAAAAGGTTCAGTTCCTGGTATCTCCAGGTAAGCTGGAAAAGTGATCTGGTCTGGAACCCCAGAGAGCCTCTCCCAGTCAGTATAAACAAAATAGAGCCAGACAGACCAATGCCCTCTAACTCAACAGAAATCAACTCACATGTTCAGGACCTTTGTACTTTCGTTGCACAGGATTCTCCAAACTGAGTTCTGTTTCATCTGAAGCCTAACTACTGCCAAGTGAAATGGCCCAGTGAGTTCCTGGTTCACAGTGTACTTCTGCTAATGCAATCTGTAATGGATTTTTAATTATTTTATCAATTGTAATCAAATTAATAGCATTTGGTTTCTTCTTGCTGTACTCCTCTGGCCTCCAAGTTCGTGCCACAATCAAATTGCTAGACTTCCAGAAGCTGCAGGGGTCGAAGCATCTTCCTTGGCAGGGAAGAGCTGGAGTGACTTTGGTTTGGAGAGGAGATGACTGCAGGCCGATAGGACACAGTGAGATTTATGAAGTTATGCATGGTATGGCATTCCATGAGTCAAGGTGGTTTGCACATGTCCGTATGCTGGCTTCTCTGACTCTGAGAGTGGTCTAAAGGTGCTTTATGGTTGTCCTTGTGCCAGCCCAACTTTGCTGGCCTAACTGTGCCGGCCTAACTTCAGGTTAGGATTGCGCCCTCAGTGTCCAGGAGGCAGGGTGGGAAAGTGGTGTGATGCTTTCAAATGTTACTGGAGTGGCAGCAGACAAACAGCCGGGACCCACCAGAAGTGATGTCATAGCTGGAAGTGTCGTCATCACATAGAAAGTGATATCATTGTGACATAATCAAATGATACTCCTGGAATGAAAACTGGCATCTTTGGACTTCAGCAATTGCACAGACAGCCATGAAACATCTCTGACAGAAAGCAAGATGAGGACAAAATATGTTGTAAAAGCACTGAATGAAAAACAAAACGCGTTTTTTTTAAAAAAAACCTTCACTTGAAAATTCAAACTGTTAAGATTCGCAAAAGGAATACAGCAAGAGTAAGGTCTGCAGCTTCCAGGATGGCTGCTCCCAGCTTCCCATGACCCACATGGACATCAGGTCATGACTCGCCATGTGGGTCGTGACCCACAGATTGAGAAACGCTGGTCTAGCCAAGATAAAGCTTCTCCAAGTGTTCAAAAAAAAGGACAGCAGAAAAGGAAGAGACAATTGTTTGGTAGCTACGATGGAAAAAGCCTAGTCTCTACCTGCTGTGTGGACGGCACAAATGGGACTGCTGTCTGGATCAACAAGTGCAGGGGTGTCAAGCATTAGGCTCACAGGCCAAATGTGGCCTGCAGAAGCTCTTTGTCTGGCCCTTGGGCTCTCGCAGCACCATCACCAGCTGCTCCCAGCATCTGAGTTGTGCTGAGGTGTCACTGCTGAAAGGGCAGCCCACTTGATGTCTGGGTTCTCCCATATCTTGAAAATATAATCAAGATTTTGTGTATCTTCTGCCATTTGCAGTTAACTAATTCCTAAGTGAGAAAAGAGTGCTTATTTTTTTGTCATGCTCTGCTTAATGGCTTCACTTCCTGCTTAATGGCATCACTTCCTGCTTTATGGCATCACTTCCTGCTTAATGACATCACTTCCAGCCCTCAGCAGGCATCAGGAGTACTATTAGGCCCACTGTATGAAATGTGTTGGAGGAAATGGGCTCATTTGAGGAGAGACCATTCCTAAAGGAAAACCTAAAAGGATCTCAAAAGCAGAGGCGTTTCTACAGGGATGGCAAAGCTCTAAGTTTTGCAAGAAGCCTTACCCTGTCATGTAAATCCCTCCTCTCCCTTGCTGCTGTAGCCAGTAAGCAACGCCAAGATGTTGCTGTTCCCTGTGAGGGTTGGCTAAAATGGTGCAGGAGAGGAGTGATTTCCACTGCAAGGTAAGGCTTCTTGCAAAACTTAGAGCTTTGCCATCCCTGTAGAAACGCCACTGCTCAAACGCATTGAATGCTGCTTTCAGTTCTTCGACCGAAAGAATGGATGGTGTTACGAGGCTACCAGAGAAGTTGAGAACGAACCATAATTACCAAAACCGTAGAAATGAGGCCGTTTTTCTCCAGGCATATTCAAATGATGGCCACATCCTACAAAGGTTTGTGATTAGTTAAGTTTTTCTGGCAGCTCCCACACCATAAAACTACCCGATACTTACATTTAAAAAATTATATAGCCCAGTATATGCCCAACTATGTAATTGCTTAGTTACATGCCACAGAATAGGTTGTAACGTGGTCTATGAGATGGAACAAGACCACAATAGTAGTCAGTCCTTTAATGCAGAATCCCAGATGTTTGTTTCTCTCTCATTTAGTTGCTAGACGACAATGGTGAAAATGGATACAACCAAGGAACACTGAGGTGGCTCGAATTTCAGAGGCCTTTTCCCCAAACTACCGGTCCCCAATCCAGAAGTGGAGCAATTCGCCTCTCACCCACTCTGCAGCACTGTCACAAACCCGGACAGGATGCACAGACTGTGTGGCTGCCTTCCTTCAATGAGTGTGCGGCTGCTATCCTGAGGGAAAGGTTGCCTACCGCCCTCTAGGACCGTTTTGGTACTCCCAGCAGTGGCCACAAGGTGGCTGCAAAAGGAGATTAGGGGCGCAATCCTAACCTGGAGTTAGGCTGGCTAAATTAGGCCAGCAAAGTTTGGTTGGCACAAGGGACATTGTAAAGTTTGTTTGGACCACTCTCACAGTGCAATCCTGCCCCCTGCGCAGCGCTGACGCAGGGGCGCCGATTGGGTGCCCCGCTTCAGCTCTAAGGTGCTGCTGGCAGAGCCGGCCCTGTAGCGCCCATGCAGCACCTCCCTTGCGTTGGCCAAAGCTGGCTGGCTCAAGAGAGGCGTGCTGACAGCGCATCCCGGGGATTGGAGGGAGGGAGGGAGGCGGGGGTGGGACTTGGGCTGGACATGGGTGGGCCTCGGATTCAGCCATAAGGCCGAATCCTAGGCCCATTCGAGAGGCTGCGTGGCCCCAATTCGAGCCATGCAATCTCCTTTGATCTGCGCCCGCTCTTTAGTGGGTGCAGATCCGAGGAGCACATGGGGAGGTTGGAGCCTCCCCTACGGTAAGGGAGCGCATGCTCCCTTGCTGCAGGAGGCTCCAGCCTCCCCCAATCCAGGGTTGGATATGGCCGGCCATGCCATTCCAGTGCTGGGTAGGATTGCGCTCTCAGAGTCAGAGGAGCCAGCACACAGACATGCGCCATCCTCCCCGACTCTGAGAGTGGTCCAAACGTGCTTTGCAGTGGCCCTTGTGCCAGCCAAACTTTGCTGGCCTAACTGTGTCGGCCTAACTCCAGGTTAGGATTGGGCTTTAAACCTATAGCATTCACAGAGGGGACATTTACGAATGGCTGTTAGCCTTTAATGGCCATGCATGTGGAACCTCCAGGTCCAGACTACTAAACGCTAGTGGCAGCAGTGAAAGGGGACTATTTCTTTCTAGCCCCATGGGGCCTTTGGGAAGGATGTGGCTCAGTGGTAGAGCACATGCTTTTCATGTAAACAGCCCCACATTCATTCCCCAGCAACTCCAGGTAGGGCAGAGGCAAATTCCTGTCTGAAATGCTGGCATGACACTATCCAACTGCTGTGCAGTGCTATACTGCTGTGTTGACAGTACTGACTTGGATACACCAATGGTCTGATTCAGCCTAAGTTATTCCTTATGTGCTTAGGCAGCATATAACCAAGAATACCCCCCTGAATGTGCCTCATTTTTCAAATTGTTCCATGGATGGATCAAAGTGAAAGGTGTTGTGTACTGCCTCTTTATGAGGCAGGTTCCAAAGGCCCCAGGGTGTGAAGGCCATATGAGGAAACCGGATAAACAGCTTCAGTTTTTCAGGGAACACCAGTGTGGGAAGTTGGCCTTCTCTAATCTCTTGTAGTCAGAGCCTCAACACCAGTGGTTCCCAAACTGTGGGTCGGGACCCACCAGTGGGTCATGAGCCAATTTCAGGTGGGTCATGAAGCACCTAGAGCAGCCATATTGAAAATATGGGAAGATGGGATGCAGGGAAGAGGGAGGGCTGTGTGGTTGTTTTTCTTGTGTCGAGGTTGTAATTGGGCTTTTTTCTTTTCTGATTCACTTTGCTATTGGCAAATGATTGAGAAATAACCCCACTTCTTGCTACATTCTCAGGAAAGCCTCAGGCTCTGGCTTCACAATGATGGCACTTCCGGCGATGACATCACTTCTGGTGGGTCCCAGACAGATTTTCATTCCAAAAAGTGGGTCCTGGTGCTAAAGGTTTGAGAACCACTGCTCTACAAAGTCCTAAACCTAAATGTCCTAAGTCGCACAATGCACAGATGACTTGTGCTTCTTTTTCTTTTCACCAGTCTAACTTTTGTGCACATGCTGCTTTTCTCAGGTATCCAATAAATGGAAATTGCATTGTAGGTGATACAAATCTGTAGATAAAATCATAACAAGCCTTACTATCTCATAAGAACATAAGAAGAGCCCCGCTGGAACAGGCCAAAGGCCCATCTAGGTGCCCCAGGGAGGCACGAGACAACAAGATGCTTGCATCCTGTTGCCACTCCCTTGCACCCGGCACTCTGAAGTAGCCTACTACTAATGTAAGGAGGTTGCACAACCCATCATGGCCTATAGCCCACGATGGACTTTTCTTCCAGAAATCTGTGCAATCCCCTTTGAAAGGCATCTAGGCCAGATGCCATCACCACCTCCTGTGGCGAAGAGTTCCACAGATTAATTACTCGCTGGGTAAAAAACAAATTAAAAAAAAAACAAATCTCAGGGAACAACTGGTAATATCCAGCATTGCGCACTTATTTCTGAGTAGACGTGCCTAGGATCAGGCTCTAAAGCAGGGGGCTCCAGCCTGAGGGCAGGATCTGGTGCCCCCATTTTCCTTCCCCAGTGTGAGCAGAGGCTTGTATTCTGCCAGAGAAGGCACGAAAGACCCCTACTACAACTCCAAGGGGTGTTCCTGGCCAGGCGCTTCCAGGGTCTGCTACTCCATCAAGCCGTGCACTTGGCGTTCCATGTGTGTTTGGCTGGCTGCAAAGACCCCTGGGAGTTGTAGTAGGGGGTCTTTCGCACTGTCCCTGGAGGAGCACAAAACGTTGTTCGCACCAGGGATGAGTTTCACTGCTGTTGGGGATGAGCATCTCCACAAAATGGTAAAAAAAATTCAACATTTGACAAAATTCAAACGTTGTATGCCAGTGTTATTCAAACTAAGGATCGGGACCCACTTGGTGGGTCGCAACCTGATGTCAGGTAGATCGTGGAAAGCCGGGAGCAGCCATCTTGGAAACTGCAGACCTTACTCATGCTATATTCCTTTTGTGAGTGTTAATAGTTTGAATTTTCAAGTGAGCATTTTTTTATTTTGTTTTTAGTTCAGTGCTTTTACATCATATTGTGTCCTCATCTTGCTTTCTGTCAGGGATGTTTCATAGTTGTACAATTGCTGCAGTCCAAGAATGTCAATTTGCACTTCAGGAGTATCATTTTGTTATGTTACAATGACAGCACTTCCTGCTTGATGATGTCACTTCCTGTCACAACATCACTTCCAGATTAATGAAATCACTTCTGGTGCGTTCCGACATGAGTGCCGTTCTAAAAAGTGAGTCCCGGTCTAAAAAGTTTGAATACCACTGTTGTTTGCCATGCCTTGGATTTGAAATTTACAGTATGAATGTACTGCAAATACCATTGTATATCACCTATAAATTGTGACCACAAGCAACAGAAAGTTATCAGCAGAGCTTTCTGTGGATCCAGATCTCACATCCGCCAAGCCTGAAGGCAGCAAGAGACCACAAGAAGGCACAAGACACAAGAAGACACAAGAAACCAGGAACAACCAACTAAACAGCATTTACATGCACTACAAATGCAACCTGATTTGTGATCTATTTAAATACATTAAAAAGTGAGCAGTCTGCATAATCCTAACTGTTAACTAGTCCTGAACTAGTCACCCCTGCTAACTGGGCAAGAGGCACTTTTTCATGTGGTGTCCTCTTATATTTAGCAGGGGGAGAGCAATTGTCCCTCTTCACCCCAGCACAGTGTCTTTCTCGTGGCTGTTGCTGGTGGTGTTCTCCATTCTTCTAGATTGTGAGCCCTTTTGGGACAGGGAACCATTTAACTTTAATGTTATTATTTGCCTGTAAACCGCTTTGTGAACATTGTGTTGAAAAGCGGTATATAAATACTAGTGATTGATTGAATTATATTGCTCATACACCAACCGTGGGCAAGAACAGTTGTCCTAAGCTGACACTGAAATCTGACCAACCTGTGTGTCCTCTGTGAGCTGGGAAAACGCTGTACTCATGCCAGGTCCTGAGCTTGCCAGGTGCCAAAAGACAAACCTGCCCTAATCCTCTAATCCCATCTCATAATATGGACTTGTGCATACTTCTCCGCATCTTGAAAGCAAATTGTAGCTCACGGAGAGAAAACATTTTCTTTGGGCTTCATTCTGGTGGTTTCACTCCATTCCAGCTTTGGAAGCCCAGGCATTTGGATCTGGGTGCTGAGGGCCAAATATCACATTCTTGAACAGGCGGGAAACTTTGAGATAGCGATCTTCCATGGGAGAAGTGGGAAGGAGCAACACAACATGCATTCCAGCCAAACTGAGGCACTTTAAGTCCCTTGATTTCAATGGGAGAGTTATGTGCCTAGTTCTCTTCCGCTGCAATCCATGGGATTTCAAAGCACATAACTTTGGCTGCTTTGGGGCCACATTGCATTTCATATCTCTTTTACTGTCAACAGTTTTTCTCATTGAGATGTGATCCGGGCATAATGTAGAACTTGGCTGCTTCGAAAGCTGCTCTTTGGGAATCCATCAGGGAGAAAAGTGTGATACTCGCCCTTCCACCAAGAAACTCATATCATTGAGAAAGTGACCTGGTCTAAAATATTAATATAAGTGAATGTTGTAGGTGAGCAGGAACTGGAACTAAGTTTTCCTGCTCAACTCTAACATTCTAGTCCAGTGTTTCTCAAATTGTGGGTTGGGACCTGACGTCAACTGGGTCGTAGAAAACCGGGAGCAGCCATCTTGGAAGCTGTTGACCTTATTTTTGTTATATTTGTCAGTGTTAACAGGTTAAATTTTCAAGTGAGTTTTTTTTAAATAATTTTTATTTCATTGCTCTTACATAATATTTTGTCCTAATCTTGCTTTGTGTCAGGGATGTTTCCTGGTTGTGCAATTGCTGCAGTCCAAGAATGCCAGTTTGCATTCCAGGAGTGTCATTTGATTATGTCACAGTGGTTGCACTTCCTGCTTGATGATGTCACTTCTGGCTATGACGTCACTTCTAGGTTGAGGACATCACTTCCAGTGGGTCCTGACAGGAGTGCCATTCTAAAAAATGGATCCAAGTTTAAAAGGTTTTAGAACCACTGTGCCAGGGGCATAGCTAAGGAAAGTGTAGCCCCATGCAGCGGGCAAAATGATGCCCCTAAAGTGATGTCACATCACAGTTGTATTTTCATTTTCTGTTTTTCTGGCCATAACGTTCAAAGACTAAATATATTACACTTTGATTTGTTTCATTGCATTCAGCATTAAATTACCTCTACAATGATATATAACACAGTAATATTAACCCCTGCTAACTGGGCAAGAGGCACTTTTTCTAGTGGTGTTCCTCTTATATTTAGCAGGGGGAGAGTAATTGTCCCTCTTCACCCTTGCACAGTCTTTCTAGTGGCTGTTGCTGGTGGTCTGCCTTTTTCTTAGATTGAGAGCGCTTTGGGACAGGGAGCCATTTAATTTTATTATTATTACTATTTGCCTGTAAACCGCTTTGTGAACTTCGTGTTGAAAAGCGGTATATAAGTACCTGTTGATTGATTGATTGATTGATATTATTCGTAATTACCAAGCTTTTCACAATTTTGGGCACTAGTGTCATGCTCAGTTTGTTGCCCCCCTAAAGCTTGTTGCCCAGTTCATTTGTACCCCCCTGCACCACTGTAGCTACACCCTTGCACTGTGCTAATCAATAAGCAGGTGATGACCAGAAATAAGCACTTTTTTCTCACTCAGGAACTCATTAGCTACAAAAGAGGGAAGATAAAAGACGCAAATCTTGATCATGCAAGTGTTGTGTGAAGTTTGGGTGCTATGGTGGAAAAGCCACCAGGAGACCCCCCCCCCCCGAACACTGACAATGGGGAGGGGGCACTCAGAACAAGACCTTAGCAGAGAATATTTGGGATAGCTGGAAGTGAACAGAATCTTCTGCTTAGTAAGTAGAATAGCTGAGAGGGAAGAACATGGTTTTGTGTCTTACTTTTCAGGCCCAAAACAACAAAATAAAAACACCACACACCCTCCGCCAGGCTGGTTTTGTTTTGTTTTTTTCCCACCAGCCCTAGGAAAAATCATCACCCAATTTAGTGGCTGTATCCCAAGAAGGTTAGATGACTGGAGTCGCCATTCCTGTTAAATTGACAGGAATCGAGTGAAGCCAAGGGGCGGGCTTAGCGGCCATGTTTGTGTGCCCCAAACAATCTAGATTCCAAGCATTTCAGATTGCTTTTCTGGTAGTGTTTGGGACTGAATAGTTTACTCCTGAAATAAAAACTTACCAAAATAACAATGTGTGATCGTGTAGAAACATCAGTGGTAACCATATTATGAGTTAATATGCAATTCCCAGGTTTAATTCCGCGTAATTATATTACTGAACACACCGGACAAAATGCTACTTGCTGTCTATTTAAACTCGGATTGCACTGTTTTGACAGACTTATTTTTTGCAATCTACACAACCAAAAATAAAGTGTGAACGGGAAGGAAAGAATAAAAGGGGAGGGTGGGCGATTCGCACATCCGTATGTAGAACACAGAGGCATGCTTGCAGACGTTGAGATTAACTTTTACCCACGTGCAGGGACATTTTGAAACATGAATTTTTTTAAGGAGGTTGCACAATCCATCATTGCCTGTAGCCCACAATGGACCTTTCCTCCAGAAATCGGTCCAATTCCCTCCTAAAGACATCAAGACCAGATGCAATGATTTTAATTACCTGTGCAAAGTAATCCCATTTTTCGTACAGTGATTCGCACACCCATATGCAGAACACAGAGGCATGCTTGCAGACGTTGAGATTAACTTTTACACACGTGCAGGGACATTTTGAATCATGAATTCGCGGCAATCTTCATTGGCGGGAAATGTCTGAGTCAGCCATATTTGTGTGCCCCGGAAGCTTCAAGAAATAGAGCTCATGCCGACTCCAGTCATCTAACCTTCTTGCTGTATCCAAAGTTGTGTGTGTTCTGAATGACGCCATGCAAATTTGCTACAGCAAAGAGAATTCAGCATCTGGAGAATCTCATGGTTCATTAACACAACAATTGGTTTCTACCTCCTAAGCTACAAGAACAGGCCTGAAAGTATGTGGCAATGTCTGGTGATAGAAGGTGGAGCAGGACTTAATTGTGCTACTTTGCCCCCTGACCTCTTCACAGGCTAACAAAAGCATAATACGTTTTGCAAAATAATCGCATCTATACAAACTGGCTTTTTTCTCCCCCGTGGTGCTTGATGTACTGTAGCTTACACGGAATTGGAGTTATGATCATGGTCAAGAATATTTTTTATTTCTCTCTTTTAAGCAAAGAGCGCACTCCATTGTCTGCCTTGTCTCACTTGAAAGCTCACCCTTTTAGTCTGTATGATATGTAAATATTTCTAATAAAGACATTCCCAGAAATATGGAGTTATGCTGTGATTACTCATTCAGAAGGCAAAGTGTTTATATTAGGGTATACAGGCGTGCCCTGGTATCCACTGATTCAGTATCCACGGTTTTAGTTATCCATGGATACCATGGATACTGAGATGCCTATTAAAAAGATAGGGGAACATTGAACAAATCCCTTTTTTAACCTTTGTTGCAACCAAACCACTGATGTATTTTTAAAAAGGCATCCCCAGTATCCATGGTTTCAGGTATCCACAGTGTGGTCTGGAACAGAACCGTGGCATGCCTGGACCTGCAGAAACACTCTTGCCTTATTTTTGTAGGTTATGCAGGTGAGCTCTAGGACTGAACACTGGGTTTTGGGACTAAATACAGGCATTCAGGCATGGTAATGTCCAGATTAGATTTCAGAGATGTGTACCGTGAGAGTTAGAACAGATAAAAGGAAATACTTTTTTACCCAGCGGGTAATTAATCTGTGGAACTCCTTGCCACAGACGGTGGTGATGGCATCTGGCCTAGGTGTCTTTCCAAGTGGATTGGACAGATTTCTGGAGGAAAAGTCCATCGTGGGCTACAGGCCATGATGGGTGGTGCAACCTCCATACGTTAGAAGCAGGCTACTTCAGAATGCCAGAACGACTATGCCCCAGGAGTAGCTCACCCAGTTCAATTCCCAGAATTACCAAACCCCTTTTCTAGTTTAGCGTGTGTAGAAATCACAGCATTCAATCAATCAATCACTAGTATTCATATACCGCTTTTCAACACAAAGTTCACAAAGCGGTTTACAGGCAAATAGTAATAATAATAAAGTTAAATGGCTCCCTGTCCCAAAAGGGCTCACAATCTAAAAGAATGGAGAACACCACCAGCAACAGCCACGAGAAAGATACTGTGCTGGGGTGAAGAGGGACAATTGCTCTCCCCCTGCTAAATATAAGAGGACACCACTTGAAAAAGTGCCTCTTGCCCAGCTAGCAGGGGTTATTTGCATTGGATCAAGTTTACGTGTGTTTTGGCATTGTTTGAAGATATGGAGTACAACCAATGGCGAAATTCAGCCAGTTCTCACCTATTTTGCAGAACCGGTTGCTAATTTTAGGTTGGGAGAGGGAAGAAAGGCAGCGGATGGCCCTGCAGGACATAGAACCGGTTGTTAATTTATTTGAATCCCACCACTGAGTACAACTATAAGTCTGGAGCACATAAAAGGACACACACACACACACACACACACACACACACACACAAGGAGGGAGAGAGAGAGAGAGAGAGAGAGAGAGAGAGAGAGAGAGAGAGAGAG
>JAJKFI010022911.1:0-18863 GCA_029204185.1 Lerista edwardsae | reverse complement strand
AAGAAAGAAAGAAAGAAAGAAAGAAAGAAAGAAAGAAAGAAAGAAAGTGCAATGCTGTTCGGAAAAGGCTTTTAATTCAAGAGTGCAATATCCTGTTTCCCAAAGGGGCCAATCAGATGCCTTCAAGAAGCTCACCAGCAAGAGTTGTCGCTACTGGTATATTTGTGTGGGTTAGTAGCAATCATTGCATCTTGTGGCAGCATATTCCATAGATGTATTCTTATGTGCTATGTGCAGGAGTACAGTACTCCCTTTTGTCTATCCTGCTCATTGAATGAAGAGGTTCTAGGGCTCTAGGAGAGGTATAACAGCTATTTAAATATATAAAGCATGCTTTTGAAAAGACACATTCGGGGCCTTTCAACAAATCTCTAGGTGTTTTAAAAAGAATTTGATCCAATATTCTGATTTAAAACTAGAAGGTGGAGCAAATAATGCAAATGGTTCTTGTGGCAGTGTGGGGAGATGTTTTAGGGCACAAACCTAACCTGGAGTTAGGCTGGCACAGTTAGGCCAGCAAAAGTTTGGCCGGCACAAGGGCCACCATAAAGCGCGTTTGGATCACTCTTGGAGTCAGGGAGGATCGTGCATGTCCGAGTGCTGGCCTCTTATCTCTGACTCCGAGAGTGATCCAAACATACTTTAGTTTACGGTGTCCCTTGTGCCAGCCAAACTTTGCTGGCCTAACTTTGCTGGCCTAACTCCAGGCTAGGATTGCACCCTTTAAGAAGAGTACTTACTGTTAAGACTGACAAAATTTTGAAAACTTAGCCCCTTCTGTGATGGAACATTTTCAAAAAGTCTTTTGACATTCCCATAAATACAGCATGTGCTCAGAGCGCACTTCAAGGCATGCCTCAAAGTGATAAATCACAATGGCATCCTCAGTTCATAATATTTTATTACCTGGCAAGCTTAGACAGAGCAGAATGCCCCCAAAACATTAAATATGATTCTGAATGCTGCGTTCAGAGCAGAATGCCCCAAAAACCTTTAAAGGGAAATAAAATTAGCTTTCAAAATTCACCATGTTCTTTTTTGAAAAGTCTGAACCATGATGGGCCACACTTTAAAGGCTTATCAATTCTGATTGAGCAGCGATATTAGGACAAGACAGAAATGTGCATTTTGTTTCTAGCTTGGTGGGTGTGTGCTGCAAACAAAATGATGGCATTTCTTCAGAAGGTTGCCTCTCCTGGAAATGGCTATTGCTTTTGCTAGTTCTCACAGAGAAGTGATCTTCACTCCTGGGCAGGGCTGTCAAACATTTCATACAGAGAGTTGAATAGCCTTCATGATGCCTGCTGAGGGCTGGAAATGATGTCATTAAGCAGGAAGTGATGTCATGAATCAGGTCATGACCAGTAATAAGCACTTTCTGTCACTTAGGAACTTATTAGCTGCACATAGAAGAGAAAATACACCAATCGGGATCCTATTTTCAAGAGATGGGACAGCCCAATTTTCATGCAGGCCGCCCTTCCAGCAGTGGTAGCTCAGCAGCTGAGAGCAGCTGGCGATGGTGCTGGGAGAGCCCAAGGGGGCACATCTGGCCCCTTGTGGGCCACATCTGGTCCCCGGGCCTTATGTTTGACACCCCTGCAACAGGAGTGAATCTCAAAATTTCTCAGAAGATTGACAAGGTGTTGGTGCCCTGTGACGGCAGAGCATGGAAAGACCATTATCTGATAACCGAATGATTTTCAACCTTGTGGATCCCTTCCAACTTTCGTATTCTATTATTTTAACCTACAGAAAATCTGTCTCAGAGGTTGTCAAATTATGGAGTTCATTTCTGGCACAATCCTATGAGGCTCCACCTGTGCTTGCCTTTGCAAACATGCCGAAGCATTTTGTGTCAGTGCACCATCTACGCACCATCTATGCCAGGGGAGTCCGACCCGAAGGCTGGATCCAGTGTCTCCACGATCCTTCCCTGGCATGAGCAGCACTTCGTGTTTCACCGGGAAAGCCATTAAAGACCCTTACTATAGCCCCCAGGAACCCTGTTTTACCCTCGATTTATCCAAGGGTCATAGCAAATTCTATGATTTTTGGCTTAAAACTTGCCCTCGACTTATCCATGAGATTGAATTATATGTGAGGTCGACTTATACATGAGTATATAGGGTAGTCTCTGCCCCGATATACAGCCACTTCAAAATTCTGGAAAAGAGTATTAATGGAGAAAGACCACTAATGGGATTATTAACCTACAGAAAACCCCAAATCCCATGTTGGTGTTATTTTAATTGTCTCATAATGCATTGAGTTCATTTGTGTGTCCTAATTTACCTTTTAAAATAACGTGTCACATTGTGCCTCATACCATCTTTGATATAAATGGAATTAATTTGTTGCTTTGTTGTCCATTAACAGGGATTCAGTTATTGTTTATTGACTAAAATAACATTGTTTTCACCATAGCTTTCCACAGAAAGAGAGCTGTTACAGTGCTCTTTTATGCTTCTGACCACACTTAAATTCCCTTGATCAAATTCAACTATAGGGTTGTGTACATCCATGGCTGCCACTGGGGGGGGCAGCTCTGGAGGTGGGGATGCGGGGCAAGAGGTACTGCTCCCAAGCGGCCTCTCAGTGCTGCGCAAAGATGCTCTGAGCCGGGGGTATCCGTTTGCCAATCCAATTTATTCTGGACAATGCTTTTACATTCATGGGCCCATGTGGGACGCTCCGTGCCGCCTGCTCCCTCATTCCCCTGCCCGCTTGTCCGGTGTCCCTAGCGGGGCCTGTTCTCTTCACAGGACTCGTGGGTCCTTACAATGATGCTCGCCGTCCCAGGCGGGTCTCTGGGTCTCTGCTTCCGATCCCTCCTTGGGGTGTCTCATGTGTTGGCCATGGTGCTTGGAACGGGGGTTGCTGTCCCCCCAGTGCGCCCCTTGGTACAGCCGCCCTCCGCTCTGCCTGGGCAGAGACAGGTCTTTCTTGCCACCTCGGGGGGCATGGAGCCCGTGGCCTGCCTGACTGCCTGCTGCCTGGCGGGGTCCGGCCACCCACCACTCAGGATGACCCTGCTGCTTGCCCCGAGCTGGCCTCGCCCCCTCCGGCCGGTATGGGCCAAAGGGCCTGTAAGGGGAGGGAGGTGCCCGGAGGCACCCACTCTCCCAGTGGCCGGCACAAGAGGGAGTGGCCCCTCACTCGGCCGGCCGGGCTCCTTATGAGCACCCTGGCCGGCTGCATCAGCCCTGCCCGTTCCGGGTTGCGCGGGCCCTCTTACGAGAGGGCAGGCGAGAGCGCCTCCTCCCGCGAGAGCTCGGGTCCTCATGCCGTCCCTCGTGAGCACAGGCCACGTGCCTGCGCTCCCAGCCAGAGGCCTTGCCCATCCCTGGCTGGCGGCTTGCTGGCTTCCCGGCCGACAGCGCCCTCTCCGGGGGGGCCACTCCTGCCAGGGCCGAGCATCCCCTCGCACCCTGTTCCTTCTGATGCCGACACACCGCCAGGTGAGGGGCTACGGCTGCGGCTCCCCAACCCCTGCCTGGGCATGCTCTCCTCACTGGGCGCCGGTCCGGGGTGACAGGTTGTTACCACATTATGCTGTACTCAGGTGTGTCAGCTCTTGGGTATATCGCTATCTGTACGTGGATATCCATGTTGGTGTGAATGAATGCATTTTTTTTCACAGAGCAAGAGTCTGTGTGCATTTTACATAGAGTGTGCTGCATCAAATGGATTACAGGCATGGCCCGGTATCCACTGATTCAGTATCCACAGTTTTGTTTACCTACGGATTCCATGAATACTGGGATGCCTATTAAAAAGAGAGGGGAATATTAAACAAAGTTCTTTTTTTACCTTGTTGCAGCAACACCATTAATGGTGGATACTGGGGACACCTTTTTAAAGATAGGGAAACAGTAATGGGTTTGCTGCAACAAGGTAAAAAAAAGTATTTGTTTAATGCTCTTTTATCTTTTTAATAGGAGTCCCAGTATCCATGGTATCTGCTGAAGTTCAACAGAGACAAATGCAAGGGATAAATGCACTTGGGCAAAAATAGAAAATACCTGTGTAAAGAATGGGGGAAACCTGGGTTGGCAGCACAACATGTGAGAGGGATCTTGGAGTTGCAGTGGCTCACAAGATGAACATGAGTCAGCAGTGTGATACAGCTGCAAAGAAGGCTATCGCAATTTTAGCCTGCATTAATAGAACCACAGCTTTCAAGTCATGAGAAGTTGTGGTTCCGCTTCACTCCACATTGGTGCAACCTCACCTGAAGGACTGTGTTCAGTTCTGGGCACCTCAGTTCAAGAAGGATGCAGCCAAACTGGAGCAGGTTCAGAGAAGAGCAAGGAAGATGATCAGGGGGCTGGAAAACAAGTCCTGTGAGGAAAGGTTGAGGGAACTTGGTATGTTTAGCCTGGAGAAGAGAAGGCTGAGCGGGGATATGATAGCACTCTTCAAATATCTGAAGGGCTGTCGTAAGAAAGAAGGGACAAATTTGTTCTCACCTGCCTTTGACAGTAGAACTAGGTCCAATGGGTACAAACTGCAAGAGAGGAGATGCCGGCTGGACATCAGGAAGCATTTCTGGATGATAAGGGCGGTTCAACAGTGGAATAGATTGCCAAGGGAGGTGGTGGAGTCTCCCTCACTAGAGACCTTCAAGCAGAGGCTTGACAGGCACCTGCTGGAGCTGCTCTTTCCTGCTACAGGCAGGGGGTTGGATTAGATGACCTTACAGGTCCCTTCCAACTCTATGATTCTATGATTCTGTTTGTTCCCTTACCTCAGAGCTGTATTGCCTTTACCCTGTTGCTGGAAATTTGGTTAGGATTGTGCTCTTGGACATCTCCCTGCAGCCTGGCTCCCCCCAAACTATCCTTTTTGCATACCAATGAGGTGGCAATCCTAACCTGGAGTTATTTATTTATTTATTTATTTATTTATTTATTTATTTTTATTTGAAGAATATATACCCTGCCTTTCCCATGCCGAAGCAAATGCCCAAGGCGGCTTACAGAGAACAAAAAAGTACAATAAATAAGGGCTCAATCCTAACCTGGGATTAGGCCTGCACGGTTAGGCCAATAAAGTTTGGCCAGCACAAGGGCCACTATAAAGTGTATTTGGACCACTCTCGGAGTCAGTCAGCACACGAACATGCGCCATCTTCCCTGACTCCAAGGATGGTCCAAATGGCCTTTATGGTGGCGCTTGTGCCAGTCAAACTTTGCTGGCCTAACTGTGCCGGCCTAACTCCAGGTTAGGATTGTGCTCTAAAACACATTAAAAAAATACTTAAAAGTATTAAACTAACCTGAACACAGAGAATGTTCAAAAATAAGGTGAAACCCAATCCGGCTGCATCAGGCCATCAGGCGGTACAAGCGTCCAGGAGTATAGCAAATGCACGGTAAAGCACGTTTGGACCACTCGGAGTCAGGGAGGCCAACACACAGATGTGCGCCATCCTCCTTGACCCTGAGAGTGGCCCAAACACACTTTACAGTGTGTTTGCAACACTCCTGGGCCGGTACAAGGAATTTGTGCTGGCCTAAGCCCAGGTTAGGATTGCACCCTGATACTTGCATAGCTTGCGTAAAAGGGATAGTTGTCCAATGTTAACAGGCAACTGGTTTGTTCCTGACTGCATTGAATGATGCTCTATTTTAGTTGAGTTCCGAACTTTTGCGGACAGGAACGTTCTCGTTTCTGGTACAATATCCTTATTTTATTCTTGTTTTATTGTGGTCAGGAAGAGCAATAGTTTAAAGCAGACTTTTGTTTTTTTTCCACATTGTGGAACAAAGAGCCTAACATTTGAAAGGAAAACACATGCTTGCATTTAAAAATCATTAACAGTACCGTAAAATACAACTGATGACGGCCCCAGGCTCCAGCCCTGCAAAGCCTTTGCATCCTTGGCCAGTTTATAACACCCTTATAAAACTTAAGCACATTTAATTTAAAGCTTCTTTCATTTATTTTCACTCACTTTTTATTAGCCTTGTAAATTTCTTAATGGCCAGGAGGAGTAAACAGACATGTTTTAAAACTAAATCTTAGCAAACTCTCTTGGTCTTTGTTTAGAGGCCACCTTGGCTTGACTTGGAGAAACCAAAGTCTCACTGTTGAACACAGCATGAAAAATAGATATTTCCTAGCTGGTCTTTTGACTGACTATATAGGTTATATGCAGCGTTGTCATGCAGCCGGAACGCTGGGCGGGAGGAATGGGTGACGGGTGAGGAACGCGGGGGCGGGGAAGACGGCGAAACAGAGCGGAACGCAATGGGCGGGCTGCCGCTCACCCATTCCTCCCGCCCAGCATTCTGGCTGCATGACAACGCTGGTTATATGCCACCAAGAACTTCCACCCTAATTCTAAATGTATTTGTGTTAACGTTAATCTCATCTATCTCAATGGAATAGAATTTTCTATCAAACTTTCATTTAGAACACTGTTATTCAAATTGTGGGTCACACCATGATGTCAGGTGGGAGGAACCATCTTGAAAGCTGCAGATCTTACTCTTTATAAATGCTGTATAAATTTTTATAATTTTTATATATAAAGATATATATAATTTTTATTCTATATAAAGGCTATATTCTTTTTGTGAGTGTTAACAGTTTGAATTTTTAAGTGAGGGTTTGTTTTTTTCTTAAAAAAATGTTTTTCGTTCAGTATTTTTACATCATATTGTATCCTAATCTTGCTTTCTGTCAATAAAGAAAATACTGGTTGTACAATTGCTGCAGTCCAAGAATGCCAGTTTGCATTCCAGGAGTGTCATTTGATTATGTTACAATGACAGCACTTCCTGCTTGATGATGTCACTTCTTGCCATGACATCACTTCCAGTGGGTCCTAAGTGCCATTCTAAAAAGTGGGATCCAGTCTAAAACGTTTGAGAACCACTGATCTTGAATCAAATGGAGAAAAGCAGAGAAGGATATTGCGTGTAGCCCACACTCTGACAATATAGAGGTGCTGTTGATTGGGGGCTCTGCTGTTTAAGAAATAGGTTTTCAGTGATACCACCCAGTGATGTCATTCAGGGGGAATGGACCAGAACTGGCGTTCCGGATCCTAACGGGCTCCGTGGCTGGTTCCGGGTTCCCGACAAGTGACAATCAAAAGTGAGTTCCTGTTCCTAAATCATTTGAATGACACCACTGATACCACCCCCTTGAAGAACCAAGTTCACAATCTGGAGGAGCTCCTTGATCTGAGCCTTCTTTGGAAAACTAGGTGGCAACATATTTGGAGTGCTTTTTATCAGCTTTGGCTGGTGCATCAACTAAGATCTAGCTGAGCTATGGTTATCCATGTCTTGAGTATCTCCAGAGTGGACTACTGTAAAACACTCTGTGTGGGGCTTACCTTGAAGAGTATTTGGGAACTTCAATCAATTTATGCAAAATGCTGTAGCCAGCTTTTGGTTATGCCTCCTTTTTTTGAGCAAATATTTAGCTCCAACTCTCAGGGCGCAACCCTACCCAGCGCCAGAATGGCAAGGCCAGCCAGCCAGTGCCATATCCAACACTGGGTGGGCGGAGGCTGGAGCGTGTGCTCCCTTACCGTAGGGGAGGCTCCAACCTCCCCTATATGCCCCTTGGATTTGTGTCCACTAAAGAGAGGGCGCAGATCTGAGGAGACCGTGCAGCCTGAATCGGGGCCTCCCGACCTCGTGGACAGGTTTAGGATATGGCCATATGGCCACCTCCCAAGCCCGCCCACATCCAGCCCAAGTCCCGCCCACATTCTCCCTCCCTCCCACCAATCCCCGTGCTGCCCCATCATGGCACCTCCCTTGTGTTGGCCGGCTTCGGCTGATGTAAGGGAGGCACTGTGCGGGCACAACAGGACCAGAACTGCCAGCAGCGCCGGTCCTGTTGCCTTAGTGCTCACGCGGGGGTGCCAATTGGCACCCCCGCGTCAACACTAAGCGTGCACTGTTGGTGCAACCCGTTGCGCCGACACTGCGCAATCCTTAGGATTGCATTGTCAGGGAGGCCAGTACACAGACGTGCGCCATCCTCCCTGACTCTGAGAGTGGTCCAAACACACTTTACGGTGTCCTGTGTACCAGCCAAACTTCGCTGATCTAACTGTGCCAGCCTAACTCCAGGTTAGAATTGTGCCCTCAGAAAGAACAAAGCCTATTTACAACATTGACATGAGCAAAACAAGCACACAGCCCTCCCCCTTTCCAGCATGCCAACTTCTCAGTATGGCTGCTGTCGGTGTTCCACGACCCACCTGAAATTGGTTCCTGACCCACTGGTGGGTCCTAACCCACAATTTGGAAACCACTGCCAACCACTGATGGCGCGACACCCCAGATGCACGCAGCATGCCCCTGATTTTTGTGCTGCTTTTATGTCTCTCCATACCCAGAACACTGGCTGGAGTGGGTGGGGTTACAACCATACAGCTTCTTAATTTGAGCTACTGTATGGAACTACTAGAGCCAAACAACAAAACCATCATCACCCGTCCCTCAAAGTCCCCATACCTATAAAATCATAAGACCAGAAAAAGGTGGGCTCATCTCAAAACAAGCCATAACTTCACAAATTAACAGCTGGCGCTTTCAAGGCTTGAGGTGCCCACAAAACAAAACTTGTGTTTCGGACAGATGTTTTCAATAAAACACAGAAACACCAAAACTGAACGCCAGCTAGTGAACATTTCCTCTCTGACGCCTGTTCTCTGCTGCTTACTCAGGCCTCTGGGGAACACAAATCACAAACTTCTGGTTTAGAATCTCTCCCCCCTTTTTATGTGGCAAAATTCCTCCCAAGGCACCCCCATAAGCAATTTAACTTAGTATGCCAAGGCAAAACAGAAGATATTTACAGACTTGCATTTGCACATGCAAGCCAGTCTCTCTCTCTCTCTCTCTCTCTCTCTCTCTCTCTCTGTCACACACACACACACACACACACACACACACACACACACACACACACACACGTGTATACCATACTACAATGCAGCACTTCACATTCCTAAAAAGGGTTTTACATGCTGATGCTTAGAACATAATCTTAACCTGGATTTAGGTTGGCAAAGTTTGGCAAAGTTTGGCCTGCACCAGGGCCACCATAAAGGATGTTTGGACCATTCTTGGAGTCAGGGAGGATGGCGCTCAGAGTCCGAGAGTGATCCAAACATGGTGTTCTCGCCAAACTTTGCTAGCCTAACTCCAGGTTAGGATTGTGTGCCTAATATTATGGGCAAAAAAGACAGTGACCAGGTGTGAAATAAGTGTGGATTTTGGAGAATCACTAAGCTTTCACATCACCCTACCATCAGCTAAAAGACAAAATTGATTTGGGGATTAAGATTTTACATGACCAGCACCACTTCTAAATCAGGGCTCAGCCTGAAGAATTGCACAGTGCATTTTCGCCCAGCGCATAGTCTGTGGAATTTGTTGCCACACAACATGGTGATGGCCACTAGCTCGGAAAGCTTGGAAAGAAGGTTGAAAAACATCCTGGAGATCAGGTATGCCATGATGATTGTGTGCAGATCCAGCAATATGCCTGTGAATACCAGTTACAGTAGGTATACAGTAGAGCAGTGGTTCCCAAACTGTGGGTCAGGAACCAATTTCAGCTGGGTCACAAAGCACCTAGAGCAGCCATATTGAAGAACAGTTTGAAAACACCAGTTTGAAGAACACTGATCTAGTTAACTTCCTTGAAATGTTCATGAATTGGGGTTTGATGCACAAAATGATTTATAATTTTTTAAAACCCAACACCAAACTACAAAGTAACGTCTGGTTGCTATAGCACAAATGCATCAGACCATGGCGAAGTGCATGTCCGAACCCACACTAAAACTAGTTTAAATGTTCCTTTAAAGCAGATTTGCAAAGTACGGCATTGAAAAGTACAAACTTATTTTTCATCCCAGGAGAGTCACTAACTTCTCAGGATTCTGACAGTGGTGCATGCATAATTTTTTTTTTTTTAAAAAAAGACTAGCCACATCAATTTATGGCTATAATTTGGTAGTCCTTTGACAATCAAGGATGCTGAGGATGAAATGTTCCATGCATATTGAAATGATTCATAACTGGTGGCCCCCAGCAGAAGGAGAATTGGATGAGAATCAGCATGGTCTGTGGTTGGAGCCCACGCTTTTGTGGTCACATCTGTAAAGAAAAACCATGTGAGTAGGGTAAATGATAGGGTTCTTTTGCATGCCAACATTGACCCCCAGGATGTAGCTCATGTTGCTCTGGCCAAATAGATCGTTTTGTTCCTTGAAGGTTGTTTCAACCCCTGTCCCATTCAGTGATGGAGCCCACATCTCCCCTGGGGAAAGAAAGGATGCTTCACTAGCATGAAGTGAAGAGGAAAAAAAAATGTTTGTGTTTAAAATTGTTTGGAAAGGCCCCATGTGCACTTCTGATGCAACCACTCTGGGTAGACTGACAGCAGCATTCTAGAA
The DNA here is from genome assembly GCA_029204185.1 of Lerista edwardsae. Taxonomy (NCBI): domain Eukaryota; kingdom Metazoa; phylum Chordata; class Lepidosauria; order Squamata; family Scincidae; genus Lerista; species Lerista edwardsae. Next base: position 8,425 of record JAJKFI010022911.1, on the reverse strand, counting down.
ATGGCGCAGCTACGTCGTTAGCGCCGTCCTACGTCAGCATCCTACGCAGCTATGTCCAACGCCGTTAGCATCGATGCGGGGGCGCCGAGTGGCACCCCCGCATTGGCATTGCCACTCTGAGAGCGCGATCCTAAACTGGAGTTAGGCCGGCATAAACTAAGCCAGCAAAGTTTGACCAGCACCAGGGCCACCGTCAAGCATGTTTGGACCACTCTCAGAGTCAAGGAGGATGGTTCATGTCTGTGTGTGGCCTCTCTGACTCCAAGAGTGGTCCAAACATACCCTTGGGCTGGCCAAATTTTGCTGGGTTAGCTTATGCCGGCCTAACTCATTTTAGGATTGCACCCTGAGACCAGCGCTGCCCGTAGTGCCAGCCTCGGAGTGCCTGTGCTGCACATCCACTGTGCCAGCCAAAGCTGGCCAGAGCAGAGGCATACCGAGGTGGGCGGGTGGGAGGGAGTGGGCTGGGGGAGGGCTTTCTTGGGCAGGCATGCCAACCCAGAAGTGGGCCCGATTCGGGCCATGTGTTCTCCTTGGATCTGCACCTGCTACAGCCGGGGAGGCTACAGCCTCCTGTATACTGTGATGAATACAGCGCAGGCAGAGGTGTGTCTACAGGGAGGGCAGAGCTCTATGTTTTGCAAGAAGCCTTACCCTGTCATATACATCCCTCCTCTCCCTTGCTGCTGTAGCCAGTAAGCAGCCAAGATGTTGCTTTTCCCTGTGAGGATTGGCTAAAACGGTGCAGGAGAGGAGTGATTTCCACTGCAAGGTACGGCTTCTTGCAAAACTTAGAGCTTTGCCCTCCCTGTAGAGGCGTCCCCTCTACAGGCGTCCCCTCTACTGAGCGCAGGCCCACTGGCCTGCCTGTTCCAGCGCAGTACAGGATTGCGCTCTGAATGCCCACGAGCATTTCAGGGAAAACAGGGTAGTTGCTGTAAGCTCGGCACATGCCTTACTCAAAGGCACAAAGGCAAAAACCATCCAACCAGGTGGAATCTCTGACCACCAGGAAGACACTGTGCCTTGCTAGCCTGTGCTAACTGGGCAAGAGGCACTTTTTCAAGTGGTGTCCTCTTATATTTAGCAGGGGGAGAGCAATTGGCCCTCTTCACCCCAGCACAGTGTCCTTCTCGTGGCTGTTGCTGGTGGTGTTCTCCATTCTTTTAGATTGTGAGCCCTTTTGGGACAGGGAGCCATTTAACTTTAATGTTACTATTTGCCTGTAAACCGCTTTGTGAACTTTGTGTTGAAAAGCGGTATATAAATACTAGTGATTGATTGATTGATTGATTGATTGATTGATTGCTGTCATGAAACTGTGGTTTCATGTAGACCTTGCTTTGTATTAGTGGTTGGAAGAGGACTACTCAGGTGTAAATTGCTCAAGTGAGGGCGATTAGTGTCATTGGGCTAAAGTTAAAAGCCTCAGGGAACAGAACCCTTTTGCTGCTCTTAGGGAAGGTTAACCTCACGGTGTATTGTGAGTATAAGGAAAACACTGTTAGCTGGTTATAGTCAGTCAGTCAGTCAGTCAGAGGTAAAACTCTGTAGGTGTTTTTGTTTATTCTTTTGAGTTTCCTCTTAGCTGATTTATAATCAGAGGGTTTTACTAGAGCCTTTAGAGGGTTTTTAGGGAGGAGTCTTGTGGGCAAGAGCCTCCTAGTTTGTATTTTACTATTTGGATTTTATAATATAGAGGCTCTGTAATTTTATGTGTAAACTTTTAATGTATGTTAATAAAACTGGGCTTTAATTCTTCTGTTTGGTTTTCTTGTTTAGAGGGGGTTTGCCCAGGGGCTCCTTTTTGTGTGAAGCCTGGGCTGGTGGCAGCGGCAGCTACCTAAGGGGAAGGGAGTTACACCCAGCGGTGTCAAGCTGCCGGAACGCTGGGCGGGACGAACGGGTGAGCGGCAGCCCGCCCGTTGCGTCATGCTCTGTTTCGCCGTCTAAGACGAAAACATCTAAGAAACGGCGAAACGGAGTGTGACGCAACGGGCGGGCTGCCACTCACCCGTTTGTCCCGCCCAGTGTTCCGGCAGCTTGACACCGCTGGTTACACCCCCCCATCATAACATATGCTGAGAACAAATAATTGTGTGGGATGCCACTCCGTTGCCGACTCGACTGGGCCAGAGCTCCACTTGTGTGGGGATCTGATGGAAAGTTGGGAGCTCTCCAAAAGTGTGCCCTGTATTTGGCAGCTGGCGAGAGGAAGCAGAAGAGGAGGACCTTCTTTCCCTGAGTGAGTGCCATACTTATCTCTTGTTCATATCGGGCAGCAAAGTGGAAAAACCAAGAGGAGGCTCAGAGGGCTGCGGCAAGCCCTGGGGGGTGCTCACCGAGAGTGCATCGTTCACTCCCCATGTTCCTGTCCTATAAGGAGTCCTAACAGCCTTGTGGTTTCCTCCAACGCTACGACAGAAGGGCTGCGCCAACAGAAGGTCACTCTGTAATTAACTCTGTGTCCTGTTATTCTTGGTATCCAACGTAAACACTACCTCTCCTGATGAGTCATTTCATGTGGTTGTGTTACAGAGCCGGTGGGCGGCCTCTGACTTTTGGCCAGCAATTCAGCCTGTTATCTCTGGAGGTGCGCGGAGCCTGTGGCTGCTCCCTCGGGTCCTGTCAACCCACAACCTTGTGCCTTCAAACATGCCAAAACATGGAGTGCAGGCAGCTACCAGTAGAGCATCGGGAAGTGGTTGGATTGCCTGATGGGGGCCACACCTCCGACGCTTGTGAAAGGCACCAAGTGCAGAGCCTTGAGATGCTTTTGGTGGGCAAGGGGGCTTGCCTTTTTGTGGCCAAAGGCGCACACACACAGCATTTGTCCTGAAGTCAGTTCTCCGCCCTCTCCCCGCCATTAGCTTTTAAGAGATGAGTAATCGCATCGGACGTGAGTAATAGTGGGGCAGCCATTAAAATTGAGTGTTGGGAAAGTGAGAACGGATAAAAGGAAATACTTTTTTACCCAGTGGGTAATTAATCTGTGGAACTCTTTGCCACAGGAGGTGGTGATGGCATCTGGTCTGGATGCCTTTAAGAGGGGATTGGACGGATTTTCGGAGGAAAATTTCATCGTGGGCTATAGGCCATTATGGGTTGTGCCACCTCCTTACTTTAGGAGTGGGCTACTTCAGAATGCCAGGTGCAAGGGAGTGGCAACAGGACACAAGCATCTTGTTGTCTCGTGTGCTCCCTGAGGCATCTGGTGGGCCACTGTGAGAAGCAGGAAGCTGGACCAGATGGGCCTTTGCCTGATCCAGCGGGGCTCTTTTTATGTTCTTGTGCTTGTGGCGACACGTTTGCAGCGACAGAGTAATGAAAGGACACAAATGTTTATTTCATTTTTTGTTCATTTCATAACTTTAATAGCCTCCTAAATGGTCCAGCTAGACTTAAAACTACAAAACGCAGCCCAGCCACAACGCTGCCAAATACCAGCTAATTGAAAAAAAAAGGCATTTCCAATTCCTGTTCAACAGAGGGAATTGATATAAAGCAGTGACCTCGATTCTGCTGCCGTGTCCTCAGACTCACCCCTTTTCTTGTCTGCCTGTTTCTTCTCCTCCTCCCAATCCCAGCATCTTATCATGGCAGGTGGGAGTCTGTGGACGGAACTGCTTTGTAATTAGTCGCAAGGACCACCATAGGTCTTGGTCGGTCTCTCTCTCCCTCCCTCCCCTGATTTTGTCTTCTGAAACCCATGATTATTTCATCGCTTGTAATTAAGAACTCTGCTCCAGGGACCCCTGACCTGCCAAAACCTTGCATACACTCAAGGGGTCAGACCGCCTTTCAGTCTCATTAGAGGTGATCCACATCCCTCTTTTGAAGCTACGCGAGGATACGGTTCAGATTTAGCCTGGAGCCACCTGCCTGCCGAGTAATCCAGGGCTGTGCTCTCCATTTGATCCTCTACACACCCTTAGTTCAGGACACAAAGAAGGCGATGCCATGGTGCACTGTGAGAGCAGCTTCCAGGGCCAAGAAAGAGCCTGCCCTGATGGTCGGTTTATAACACAGCATTGGGGGGGAAAACTCTTCTCTGTGTGTCCCATTGTCATTGGAGGCAAGGCAGGTGACCACAAGAGTTATGCACAGGGAAACAGGGTGGTATAGTGGTAGAGTTCTGATCTTTGACTAGGGAGATCTGAATTCAGCTGCTTGTAGTAGCCCAATCCTATACTCAAAATACACCAGCACAGGGCTGTATTATTCATAAGGCTGACTAGGCTTATGCCTAGGGGCCCCATAGGACTAGGGGCCTGCCAATGTTCTTGCTAACCTGTTAGGGCACAAGGCCCTAGGCCAGTGGTGTCATTCAAATGATTTAGGAACAGGAACTCACTTTTGATTGGCACTTGTCGGGAACCCGGAATCAGCCACGGAGCCCGTTAGGATCCGGAACGCCCGCTCTGGTCCGTTCCCCCTGAATGACATCACTGCCCTAGGCCCTGTCACTCGCAGCAGACTGCCTCAAGTAGCCTGCCCCAGCCACAGGGAACCAGGCTGCAGCAACGCAGGGTTCCCATGAGCACCCAGCCCAGCGTGGGGACAGTTCGCAAGCTGGGGCCAAGCAATGCCTACGTGACTGAATGCCCAGCCCCACTTTTGGAATGGGTATCACAGGACTGAACGTGCGCAGGCACTGGGGTCGAACAGCACCTGTGCACTTGGCTACCTGTCAGCCCAGCTCCTAGAGACCAAGGTTGGCGGTGCAACTGCTACAAGGCCCAAGCGGGGTCCTGCTGGGGGCAGGCCGCAGGGAGCTGTGCTGCTCTGCCCCGGCCGTAGGGAGCAAAGCTGCAGCAACGCGGAGGACCCAGCCTGACCTGCAGCTTTTTAACGTGGTGGGGACGTGGTGGCGCAGCAGGATAAACTGCTGCTGCTGAGCTTTCTGATCGGAAGGTTGGGAGTTTGAGAATGCGTGATGGAGTGAGCTCCCGTCCCAGCTCCTGCCAACCTAGCAGTTCGAAAGCACCTAAAAATGCCAGTAGATAAATAGGGACCACTTTGGTGGGAAGGTCACAGCGTTCCGTGCACTATGGCGTATAGTCATGCCGGCCACATGACCATGGAAGCTTGTCCTTGGACAAATGCCAGCTCCACAGGCTTAGAAACGGAGATGAACACTGCCCCCTATGGTTGGTCATGACTAGACCATTCAGTTGTGGGGAAACCTTTACCTTTTTATCTTTTTAACAGGCTTCTCAGTATCCATGGGATCTATGGATAACTGAAATAGTGGATACCGAATCAGTGGATACTGAATCAGTGGATACCGTGGCACGCCTGTACTACATAACACTGTTTTACAGTCATCCTGTCCCCACTACTGGCTCCTGACCTAAAATAAGGAAACTCAAAATGGAGTTAAAAACAATGGAAATGGTGCTGGTATGGACCGGTACCATGGGCTTCAATGTTTTTTCCAATGTCAAGGTAACGATGGGACAAATCCAGAAGCTTACCTTTCAGGAGGAGGTTTTCTTAGGAAAATCAGCTGAAACTGATAAATGGTCCTCCTTGGATTCAGAGGACTACAAACCTCCTCTTTAAGAGGGAGTGCGACCCCGCATCAAGGACAGCAGATGAACACCATCTCCCAGATGGGTGAAGATCCAACCATCAGCACCTCCTTATTCTCTAAATTAAGTTTCAGAACCTTCTCCTCCATCCATCCCCACCCAGTAGCCAAACATCAGTTCATGGTCTATGCTGCCTTCTAGGAGCAGATGCGAAATGAGATAGAGCTGGGTCTCATCAGCATGCTGATGACACCACAATTGTGGCCCACATTCCCGTATGACTTCACTTAGTGGTTTTCTGAGTAAATGCTGTGGCTGAGGACATGTGCTCCATAACTGAAGCCTTTATTGCTAGATGGGAGCAGGCTGAAGTTGGGCATCCCCAGCATCCAGAACAGCGTCGTCATTCGCAAAAGAACTCCTGGAACGCTGGGAGGGACTTACGCAGGGCTTTACTGTGATTGGCTGCCCACCCATTTCGTTCCGCGGCTGCCCTGGCCTCGAGGGGTGCCTGCTCGCCGGGGGAGACAGGTGGGGGGCGCACCGGGTGCCTGGGCAAGCAGCGGGGGGCCGCGCCAACCAGGGGCAGCCCCCCTCGAGGCCAGGGTAACCGCGTAACGAAACGGGCGGGCTGCCAATCACCCGAAAGTCCCGCCCACGTCCCTCCCAGCATTCCGGGAGTTCATTTGCAGATGAGTGCCCACGTCTCTTGGTTGGCTGAGACTATTGATGAAACATTTGCTTGTCCTCCCCCCTTCTTTTTCTTTAGTGCCTGACTATAACCGTCCCATCCTGTTTTCCCTTTTGCATTGGGTCTGTTACAGAGATGGTCAAACTTGCTTAACACAAGAACCACATATGATAAACTTCAGCTGTTGGAGGGCCACGAGAGAGATGTTTGTGCATATATTTAAATTCTTAAATGAATACATTTACTCATCATACTCATCATACAGTACATGAGTACTATGAGTAGATACAACTCATACATCAAAGAGCCACATGTGGCTCATAGGCTGCAGTTTGGCCACTCGTGGTCTATGAGATCTGTGGGTCAGGAGCCACTGGGTGGGTTACGACCTGATGTCAGGTGGGTCACGGAAAGCTGGGAGCAGACATCTTGGAAGCTGCATCTTGCTATATTCCTTTTGTGAGTGTTAACTGTTGAATTTTCAAGGGATTTTTTTTTAAAAATTTGTTTTTATTTAATTTCTTTAACATATTATTTGTAATAAACTTGCTCTCTGTCTGGGATGTTTCATGGTTTCATGGTTGTGCAATTGCTGCAGTCCAAGAATGCCAGTTTGTATTCCAGGAGTGTAATTTCATTATGTCACAAAATCCTGCTTGATGATGTCAGTTCTGGCCAGTTCTGGTGGGTCCCATGACATCACTTCTGGTGGGTTCAAAAATCCCGACATGAGTTCTGTTCTAAAAAGTGGGTCCCGGTCTAAAAGGTTTGATAACCACTGTATTAGATTATAAACCTGAGGGTAGAGTCTGTCTGGTTTCCTTCTAGAACAAAGAACTTCAACCTTTTGGTGATGGCATCTGGTCTTGATGCCTTTAAGAGGGGATTGGACGGATTTCTGGAGGAAAGGTCCATCGTGGGCTATAGGCAATTATGGATTGTGCAACCTCCTTACATTAGTAGTAGGCTACTTCAGAGTACCGGGCGCAAGGGAGTGGCAACAGGATGCAAGTATCTTGTTGTCTCATGCCTCCCTGGGGCACCTGGTGGGCTGCTGTGAGATACAGGAAGCTGGACTAGATGGGCCTTTGGCCTGATCCAGCAGGGCTCTTCTTATGTTCTTTTTCCTCTCACAGCACACTGGCAAGGTGCTAAAATTGTCAAGGCGCACCATTAGCTTTTTGACAATTTACGAGGCACACTGTGCTGCTGGTAGGGGGTTCACCCCAAGGTGAACCCCCTATTAATAAATGTTCCCATACATACCTGTAGACCAGTGTTATTCAAACTGTGGGTTGGGACCTACTTGGTGGGTTGCAACCTGATGTCAGGCAGGTTATTGCAGGCACATCAACCCAAAGATTATGTCCAAGCCGTTATGACATATCCATTGTTAAGTCTCCTTTTTTTTAAAAAAAAGAGTGTTAGTACAGCAAAGTCTGATTTACTACATCTGGGTTGACTACATCATTTTGGAGACTTCCAAAAAGAAAACATTTGGGTTGTTTACCGGATCCCCGTAAATACAAAGTGCTATCTCTCCAAAGAATCGGTTCACTCCCTTTTGGAAACATTGTTCGGAAAAAAAGCCAGAATTGGTTGGGGGGTGGGGGGTGGAGAAATGGGGCGAGCTGGAGGCATCCAAAACCCCTGGGAGTATGTTTATGAACCCATCCAAGTAAGGACTGACATTCTGCCTCCCGGGAGCACAGCGGGCTGCTGAGATCACCAATATGGATTCGTAATTTTTCACTTGGCCTGCCTCCCAGGTTTTGCTTCGCTGCCCTCTCCCGTCTGAATTTTAGAAAAGAACAAAGCTTGCAACCTTCAGGGAGCCACAGCAGGGATGGCACAGATAAGGACGGGAGGCAGAGTGCTCACGCATTCCCAAGGCACCTCCTTCACACAGACCCAGCTCTGGTCTGCAAAAACAAATCCATTCCCAGCATCAAGCGGCCTGTTTTGCCATCATTCTTAATTCCTCTAATTTGACCTGCTCTCATTCATGCTTACTCCAGTGTTACGTCTCCCACAGTCTTTGAAATGCTGGTGTCTGCTGTCATGGGTAATATGGTGAGCTTTGTACAGTTCTCCTAGTAAATATTTATTTGCCACAGCCTTCAACTGCACCCATATGCTTCACACACACACACACACACACACACACACACACACACACACACACACACACACACACACA
>JAJKFI010022909.1:0-18840 GCA_029204185.1 Lerista edwardsae | reverse complement strand
AAGAAAGAAAGAAAGAAAGAAAGAAAGAAAGAAAGAAAGAAAGAAAGTGCAATGCTGTTCGGAAAAGGCTTTTAATTCAAGAGTGCAATATCCTGTTTCCCAAAGGGGCCAATCAGATGCCTTCAAGAAGCTCACCAGCAAGAGTTGTCGCTACTGGTATATTTGTGTGGGTTAGTAGCAATCATTGCATCTTGTGGCAGCATATTCCATAGATGTATTCTTATGTGCTATGTGCAGGAGTACAGTACTCCCTTTTGTCTATCCTGCTCATTGAATGAAGAGGTTCTAGGGCTCTAGGAGAGGTATAACAGCTATTTAAATATATAAAGCATGCTTTTGAAAAGACACATTCGGGGCCTTTCAACAAATCTCTAGGTGTTTTAAAAAGAATTTGATCCAATATTCTGATTTAAAACTAGAAGGTGGAGCAAATAATGCAAATGGTTCTTGTGGCAGTGTGGGGAGATGTTTTAGGGCACAAACCTAACCTGGAGTTAGGCTGGCACAGTTAGGCCAGCAAAAGTTTGGCCGGCACAAGGGCCACCATAAAGCGCGTTTGGATCACTCTTGGAGTCAGGGAGGATCGTGCATGTCCGAGTGCTGGCCTCTTATCTCTGACTCCGAGAGTGATCCAAACATACTTTAGTTTACGGTGTCCCTTGTGCCAGCCAAACTTTGCTGGCCTAACTTTGCTGGCCTAACTCCAGGCTAGGATTGCACCCTTTAAGAAGAGTACTTACTGTTAAGACTGACAAAATTTTGAAAACTTAGCCCCTTCTGTGATGGAACATTTTCAAAAAGTCTTTTGACATTCCCATAAATACAGCATGTGCTCAGAGCGCACTTCAAGGCATGCCTCAAAGTGATAAATCACAATGGCATCCTCAGTTCATAATATTTTATTACCTGGCAAGCTTAGACAGAGCAGAATGCCCCCAAAACATTAAATATGATTCTGAATGCTGCGTTCAGAGCAGAATGCCCCAAAAACCTTTAAAGGGAAATAAAATTAGCTTTCAAAATTCACCATGTTCTTTTTTGAAAAGTCTGAACCATGATGGGCCACACTTTAAAGGCTTATCAATTCTGATTGAGCAGCGATATTAGGACAAGACAGAAATGTGCATTTTGTTTCTAGCTTGGTGGGTGTGTGCTGCAAACAAAATGATGGCATTTCTTCAGAAGGTTGCCTCTCCTGGAAATGGCTATTGCTTTTGCTAGTTCTCACAGAGAAGTGATCTTCACTCCTGGGCAGGGCTGTCAAACATTTCATACAGAGAGTTGAATAGCCTTCATGATGCCTGCTGAGGGCTGGAAATGATGTCATTAAGCAGGAAGTGATGTCATGAATCAGGTCATGACCAGTAATAAGCACTTTCTGTCACTTAGGAACTTATTAGCTGCACATAGAAGAGAAAATACACCAATCGGGATCCTATTTTCAAGAGATGGGACAGCCCAATTTTCATGCAGGCCGCCCTTCCAGCAGTGGTAGCTCAGCAGCTGAGAGCAGCTGGCGATGGTGCTGGGAGAGCCCAAGGGGGCACATCTGGCCCCTTGTGGGCCACATCTGGTCCCCGGGCCTTATGTTTGACACCCCTGCAACAGGAGTGAATCTCAAAATTTCTCAGAAGATTGACAAGGTGTTGGTGCCCTGTGACGGCAGAGCATGGAAAGACCATTATCTGATAACCGAATGATTTTCAACCTTGTGGATCCCTTCCAACTGTCGTATTCTATTATTTTAACCTACAGAAAATCCGTCTCAGAGGTTGTCAAATTATGGAGTTCATTTCTGGCACAATCCTATGAGGCTCCACCTGTGCTTGCCTTTGCAAACATGCCGAAGCATTTTGTGTCAGTGCACCATCTACGCACCATCTATGCCAGGGGAGTCCGACCCGAAGGCTGGATCCAGTGTCTCCACGATCCTTCCCTGGCATGAGCAGCACTTCGTGTTTCACCGGGAAAGCCATTAAAGACCCTTACTATAGCCCCCAGGAACTCTGTTTTACCCTCGATTTATCCAAGGGTCATAGCAAATTCTATGATTTTTGGCTTAAAACTTGCCCTCGACTTATCCATGAGATTGAATTATACGTGAGGTCGACTTATACATGAGTATATAGGGTAGTCTCTGCCCCGATATACAGCCACTTCAAAATTCTGGAAAAGAGTATTAATGGAGAAAGACCACTAATGGGATTATTAACCTACAGAAAACCCCAAATCCCATGTTGGTGTTATTTTAATTGTCTCATAATGCATTGAGTTCATTTGTGTGTCCTAATTTACCTTTTAAAATAACGTGTCACATTGTGCCTCATACCATCTTTGATATAAATGGAATTAATTTGTTGCTTTGTTGTCCATTAACAGGGATTCAGTTATTGTTTATTGACTAAAATAACATTGTTTTCACCATAGCTTTCCACAGAAAGAGAGCTGTTACAGTGCTCTTTTATGCTTCTGACCACACTTAAATTCCCTTGATCAAATTCAACTATAGGGTTGTGTACATCCATGGCTGCCACTGGGGGGGGGCAGCTCTGGAGGTGGGGATGCGGGGCAAGAGGTACTGCTCCCAAGCAGCCTCTCAGTGCTGCGCAAAGATGCTCTGAGCCGGGGGTATCCGTTTGCCAATCCAATTTATTCTGGACAATGCTTTTACATTCATGGGCCCATGTGGGACGCTCCGTGCCGCCCGCTCCTTCATTCCCCTGCCCGCTTGTCCGGTGTCCCTAGCGGGGCCTGTTCTCTTCACAGGACTCGTGGGTCCTTACAATGATGCTCGCCGTCCCAGGCGGGTCTCTGGGTCTCTGCTTCCGATCCCTCCTCGGGGTGTCTCATGTGTTGGCCATGGTGCTTGGAACGGGGGTTGCTGTCCCCCCAGTGCGCCCCTTGGTACAGCCACCCTCTGCTCTGCCTGGGCAGAGACAGGTCTTTCTTGCCACCTCGGGGGGCATGGAGCCCGTGGCCTGCCTGACTGCCTGCTGCCTGGCGGGGTCCGGCCACCCACCACTCAGGATGACCCTGCTGCTTGCCCCGAGCTGGCCTCGCCCCCTCCGGCCGGTATGGGCCAAAGGGCCTGTAAGGGGAGGGAGGTGCCCGGAGGCACCCACTCTCCCAATGGCCGGCACAAGAGGGAGTGGCCCCTCACTCGGCCGGCCGGGCTCCTTATGAGCACCCTGGCCGGCTGCATCAGCCCTGCCCATTCCGGGTTGCGCGGGCCCTCTTACGAGAGGGCAGGCGAGAGCGCCTCCTCCCGCGAGAGCTCGGGTCCTCATGCTGTCCCTCGTGAGCACAGGCCATGTGCCTGCGCTCCCAGCCAGAGGCCTTGCCCGTCCCTGGCTGGCGGCTTGCTGGCTTCCCGGCCGACAGCGCCCTCTCCGGGGGGGCCACTCCTGCCAGGGCCGAGCATCCCCTCGCACCCTGTTCCTTCTGATGCCGACACACCACCAGGTGAGGGGCTACGGCTGCGGCTCCCCAACCCCTGCCTGGGCATGCTCTCCTCACTGGGCGCCGGTCCGGGGTGACAGGTTGTTACCACATTATGCTGTACTCAGGTGTGTCAGCTCTTGGGTATATCGCTATCTGTACGTGGATATCCATGTTGGTGTGAATGAATGCTTTTTTTTTTCATAGAGCAAGAGTCTGTGTGCATTTTACATAGAGTGTGCTGCATCAAATGGATAACAGGCATGGCCCGGTATCCACTGATTCGGTATCCACGGTTTTGGTTACCTATGGATTCCATGAATACTGGGATGCCTAGTAAAAAGAGAGGGGAATATTAAACAAAGTTCTTTTTTTACCTTGTTGCAGCAACACCATTAATGGTGGATACTGGGGACACCTTTTTAAAGATAGGGAAACAGTAATGGGTTTGCTGCAACAAGGTAAAAAAAAGTATTTGTTTAATGCTCTTTTATCTTTTTAATAGGAGTCCCAGTATCCATGGTATCTGCTGAAGTTCAACAGAGACAAATGCAAGGGATAAATGCACTTGGGCAAAAATAGAAAATACCTGTGTAAAGAATGGGGGAAACCTGGGTTGGCAGCACAACATGTGAGAGGGATCTTGGAGTTGCAGTGGCTCACAAGATGAACATGAGTCAGCAGTGTGATACAGCTGCAAAGAAGGCTATCGCAATTTTAGCCTGCATTAATAGAACCACAGCTTTCAAGTCATGAGAAGTTGTGGTTCCGCTTCACTCCACATTGGTGCAACCTCACCTGGAGGACTGTGTTCAGTTCTGGGCACCTCAGTTCAAGAAGGATGCAGCCAAACTGGAGCAGGTTCAGAGAAGAGCAAGGAAGATGATCAGGGGGCTGGAAAACAAGTCCTGTGAGGAAAGGTTGAGGGAACTTGGTATGTTTAGCCTGGAGAAGAGAAGGCTGAGCGGGGATATGATAGCACTCTTCAAATATCTGAAGGGCTGTCGTAAGAAAGAAGGGACAAATTTGTTCTCACCTGCCTTTGACAGTAGAACTAGGTCCAATGGGTACAAACTGCAAGAGAGGAGATGCCGGCTGGACATCAGGAAGCATTTCTGGACGATAAGGGCGGTTCAACAGTGGAATAGATTGCCAAGGGAGGTGGTGGAGTCTCCCTCACTAGAGACCTTCAAGCAGAGGCTTGACAGGCACCTACTGGAGCTGCTCTTTCCTGCTACAGGCAGGGGGTTGGATTAGATGACCTTACAGGTCCCTTCCAACTCTATGATTCTATGATTCTGTTTGTTCCCTTACCTCAGAGCTGTATTGCCCTTACCCTGTTGCTGGAAATTTGGTTAGGATTGTGCTCTTGGACATCTCCCTGCAGCCTGGCTCCCCCCAAACTATCCTTTTTGCATACCAATGAGGTGGCAATCCTAACCTGGAGTTATTTATTTATTTATTTATTTATTTATTTTTATTTGAAGAATATATACCCTGCCTTTCCCATGCCGAAGCAAATGCCCAAGGCGTCTTACAGAGAACAAAAAAGTACAATAAATAAGGGCTCAATCCTAACCTGGGATTAGGCCTGCACGGTTAGGCCAATAAAGTTTGGCCAGCACAAGGGCCACTATAAAGTGTATTTGGACCACTCTCGGAGTCAGTCAGCACACGAACATGCGCCATCTTCCCTGACTCCAAGGATGGTCCAAATGGCCTTTATGGTGGCGCTTGTGCCAGTCAAACTTTGCTGGCCTAACTGTGCCGGCCTAACTCCAGGTTAGGATTGTGCTCTAAAACACATTAAAAAAATACTTAAAAGTATTAAACTAACCTGAACACAGAGAATGTTCAAAAATAAGGTGAAACCCAATCCGGCTGCATCAGGCCATCAGGCGGTACAAGCGTCCAGGAGTATAGCAAATGCACGCTAAAGCACGTTTGGACCACTCGGAGTCAGGGAGGCCAACACACAGATGTGCGCCATCCTCCTTGACCCTGAGAGTGGCCCAAACACACTTTACAGCACAAGGAATTTGTGCTGGCCTAAGCCCAGGTTAGGATTGCACCCTGATACTTGCATAGCTTGCGTAAAAGGGATAGTTGTCCAATGTTAACAGGCAACTGGTTTGTTCCTGACAGCATTGAATGATGCTCTATTTTAGTTGAGTTCCGAACTTTTGCGGACAGGAACGTTCTCGTTTCTGGTACAATATCCTTATTTTATTCTTGTTTTATTGTGGTCAGGAAGAGCAATAGTTTAAAGCAGACTTTTGTTTTTTTTCCACATTGTGGAACAAAGAGCCTAACATTTGAAAGGAAAACACATGCTTGCATTTAAAAATCATTAACAGTACCGTAAAATACAACTGATGACGGCCCCAGGCTCCAGCCCTGCAAAGCCTTTGCATCCTTGGCCAGTTTATAACACCCTTATAAAACTTAAGCACATTTAATTTAAAGCTTCTTTCATTTATTTTCACTCACTTTTTATTAGCCTTGTAAATTTCTTAATGGCCAGGAGGAGTAAACAGACATGTTTTAAAACTAAATCTTAGCAAACTCTCTTGGTCTTTGTTTAGAGGCCACCTTGGCTTGACTTGGAGAACCCAAAGTCTCACTGTTGAACACAGCATGAAAAATAGATATTTCCTAGCTGGTCTTTTGACTGACTATATAGGTTATATGCAGCGTTGTCATGCAGCCGGAACGCTGGGCGGGAGGAATGGGTGATGGGTGAGGAACGCGGGGGCGGGGAAGACGGCAAAACAGAGCGGAACGCAATGGGCGGGCTGCCGCTCACCCATTCCTCCCGCCCAGCATTCTGGCTGCATGACAACGCTGGTTATATGCCACCAAGAACTTCCACCCTAATTCTAAATGTATTTGTGTTAACATTAATCTCATCTATTTCAATGGAATAGAATTTTCCATCAAACTTTCATTTAGAACACTTATTCAAATTGTGGGTCACACCATGATGTCAGGTGGGAGGAACCATCTTGAAAGCTGCAGATCTTACTCTTTATAAATGCTGTATAAATTTTTATAATTTTTATATATAAAGATATATATAATTTTTATTCTATATAAAGGCTATATTCTTTTTGTGAGTGTTAACAGTTTGAATTTTTAAGTGAGGGTTTGTTTGTTTTTTTTAAAAAAATGTTTTTCGTTCAGTATTTTTACATCATATTGTATCCTAATCTTGCTTTCTGTCAATAAAGAAAATACTGGTTGTACAATTGCTGCAGTCCAAGAATGCCAGTTTGCATTCCAGGAGTGTCATTTGATTATGTTACAATGACAGCACTTCCTGCTTGATGATGTCACTTCTTGCCATGACATCACTTCCAGTGGGTCCTAAGTGCCATTCTAAAAAGTGGGATCCAGTCTAAAACGTTTGAGAACCACTGATCTTGAATCAAATGGAGAAAAGCAGAGAAGGATATTGCGTGTAGCCCACACTCTGACAATATAGAGGTGCTGTTGATTGGGGGCTCTGCTGTTTAAGAAATAGGTTTTCAGTGATACCACCCAGTGATGTCATTCAGGGGGAATGGACCAGAACTGGCGTTCCGGATCCTAACGGGCTCCGTGGCTGGTTCCGGGTTCCCGACAAGTGACAATCAAAAGTGAGTTCCTGTTCCTAAATCATTTGAATGACACCACTGATACCACCCCCTTGAAGAACCAAGTTCACAATCTGGAGGAGCTCCTTGATCTGAGCCTTCTTTGGAAAACTAGGTGGCAACATATTTGGAGTGCTTTTTATCAGCTTTGGCTGGTGCATCAACTAAGATCTAGCTGAGCTATGGTTATCCATGTCTTGAGTATCTCCAGAGTGGACTACTGTAAAACACTCTGTGTGGGGCTTACCTTGAAGAGTATTTGGGAACTTCAATCAATTTATGCAAAATGCTGTAGCCAGCTTTTGGTTATGCCTCCTTTTTTTGAGCAAATATTTAGCTCCAACTCTCAGGGCGCAACCCTACCCAGCGCCAGAATGGCAAGGCCAGCCAGCCAGTGCCATATCCAACACTGGGTGGGCGGAGGCTGGAGCGTGTGCTCCCTTACCGTAGGGGAGGCTCCAACCTCCCCTATATGCCCCTTGGATTTGTGTCCACTAAAGAGAGGGCGCAGATCTGAGGAGACCGTGCAGCCTGAATCGGGGCCTCCCGACCTCGTGGACAGGTTTAGGATATGGCCATATGGCCACCTCCCAAGCCCGCCCACATCCAGCCCAAGTCCCGCCCACATTCTCCCTCCCTCCCACCAATCCCCGTGCTGCCCCATCATGGCACCTCCCTTGTGTTGGCCGGCTTCGGCTGATGTAAGGGAGGCACTGTGCGGGCACAACAGGACCAGAACTGCCAGCAGCGCCGGTCCTGTTGCCTTAGTGCTCACGCGGGGGTGCCAATTGGCACCCCCGCGTCAACACTAAGCGTGCACTGTTGGTGCAACCCGTTGCGCCGACACTGCGCAATCCTTAGGATTGCATTGTCAGGGAGGCCAGTACACAGACGTGCGCCATCCTCCCTGACTCTGAGAGTGGTCCAAACACACTTTACGGTGTCCTGTGTACCAGCCAAACTTCGCTGATCTAACTGTGCCAGCCTAACTCCAGGTTAGAATTGTGCCCTCAGAAAGAACAAAGCCTATTTACAACATTGACATGAGCAAAACAAGCACACAGCCCTCCCCCTTTCCAGCATGCCAACTTCTCAGTATGGCTGCTGTCGGTGTTCCACGACCCACCTGAAATTGGTTCCTGACCCACTGGTGGGTCCTAACCCACAATTTGGAAACCACTGCCAACCACTGATGGCGCGACACCCCAGATGCACGCAGCATGCCCCTGATTTTTGTGCTGCTTTTATGTCTCTCCATACCCAGAACACTGGCTGGAGTGGGTGGGGTTACAACCATACAGCTTCTTAATTTGAGCTACTGTATGGAACTACTAGAGCCAAACAACAAAACCATCATCACCCGTCCCTCAAAGTCCCCATACCTATAAAATCATAAGACCAGAAAAAGGTGGGCTCATCTCAAAACAAGCCATAACTTCACAAATTAACAGCTGGCGCTTTCAAGGCTTGAGGTGCCCACAAAACAAAACTTGTGTTTCGGACAGATGTTTTCAATAAAACACAGAAACACCAAAACTGAACGCCAGCTAGTGAACATTTCCTCTCTGACGCCTGTTCTCTGCTGCTTACTCAGGCCTCTGGGGAACACAAATCACAAACTTCTGGTTTAGAATCTCTCCCCCCTTTTTATGTGGCAAAATTCCTCCCAAGGCACCCCCATAAGCAATTTAACTTAGTATGCCAAGGCAAAACAGAAGATATTTACAGACTTGCATTTGCACATGCAAGCCAGTCTCTCTCTCTCTCTCTCTCTCTCTCTCTCTCTCTCTCTCTGTCACACACACACACACACACACACACACACACACACACACACACACACACACGTGTATACCATACTACAATGCAGCACTTCACATTCCTAAAAAGGGTTTTACATGCTGATGCTTAGAACATAATCTTAACCTGGATTTAGGTTGGCAAAGTTTGGCAAAGTTTGGCCTGCACCAGGGCCACCATAAAGGATGTTTGGACCATTCTTGGAGTCAGGGAGGATGGCGCTCAGAGTCCGAGAGTGATCCAAACATGGTGTTCTCGCCAAACTTTGCTAGCCTAACTCCAGGTTAGGATTGTGTGCCTAATATTATGGGCAAAAAAGACAGTGACCAGGTGTGAAATAAGTGTGGATTTTGGAGAATCACTAAGCTTTCACATCACCCTACCATCAGCTAAAAGACAAAATTGATTTGGGGATTAAGATTTTACATGACCAGCACCACTTCTAAATCAGGGCTCAGCCTGAAGAATTGCACAGTGCATTTTCGCCCAGCGCATAGTCTGTGGAATTTGTTGCCACACAACATGGTGATGGCCACTAGCTCGGAAAGCTTGGAAAGAAGGTTGAAAAACATCCTGGAGATCAGGTATGCCATGATGATTGTGTGCAGATCCAGCAATATGCCTGTGAATACCAGTTACAGTAGGTATACAGTAGAGCAGTGGTTCCCAAACTGTGGGTCAGGAACCAATTTCAGCTGGGTCACAAAGCACCTAGAGCAGCCATATTGAAGAACAGTTTGAAAACACCAGTTTGAAGAACACTGATCTAGTTAACTTCCTTGAAATGTTCATGAATTGGGGTTTGATGCACAAAATGATTTATAATTTTTTAAAACCCAACACCAAACTACAAAGTAACGTCTGGTTGCTATAGCACAAATGCATCAGACCATGGCGAAGTGCATGTCCGAACCCACACTAAAACTAGTTTAAATGTTCCTTTAAAGCAGATTTGCAAAGTACGGCATTGAAAAGTACAAACTTATTTTTCATCCCAGGAGAGTCACTAACTTCTCAGGATTCTGACAGTGGTGCATGCATAATTTTTTTTTTTTTAAAAAAAGACTAGCCACATCAATTTATGGCTATAATTTGGTAGTCCTTTGACAATCAAGGATGCTGAGGATGAAATGTTCCATGCATATTGAAATGATTCATAACTGGTGGCCCCCAGCAGAAGGAGAATTGGATGAGAATCAGCATGGTCTGTGGTTGGAGCCCACGCTTTTGTGGTCACATCTGTAAAGAAAAACCATGTGAGTAGGGTAAATGATAGGGTTCTTTTGCATGCCAACATTGACCCCCAGGATGTAGCTCATGTTGCTCTGGCCAAATAGATCGTTTTGTTCCTTGAAGGTTGTTTCAACCCCTGTCCCATTCAGTGATGGAGCCCACATCTCCCCTGGGGAAAGAAAGGATGCTTCACTAGCATGAAGTGAAGAGGAAAAAAAAATGTTTGTGTTTAAAATTGTTTGGAAAGGCCCCATGTGCACTTCTGATGCAACCACTCTGGGTAGACTGACAGCAGCATTCTAGAAATGGCGCAGCTACGTCGTTAGCGCCGTCCTACGTCAGCATCCTACGCAGCTATGTCCAACGCCGTTAGCATCGATGCGGGGGCGCCGAGTGGCACCCCCGCATTGGCATTGCCACTCTGAGAGCGCGATCCTAAACTGGAGTTAGGCCGGCATAAACTAAGCCAGCAAAGTTTGACCAGCACCAGGGCCACCGTCAAGCATGTTTGGACCACTCTCAGAGTCAAGGAGGATGGTTCATGTCTGTGTGTGGCCTCTCTGACTCCAAGAGTGGTCCAAACATACCCTTGGGCTGGCCAAATTTTGCTGGGTTAGCTTATGCCGGCCTAACTCATTTTAGGATTGCACCCTGAGACCAGCGCTGCCCGTAGTGCCAGCCTCGGAGTGCCTGTGCTGCACATCCACTGTGCCAGCCAAAGCTGGCCAGAGCAGAGGCATACCGAGGTGGGCGGGTGGGAGGGAGTGGGCTGGGGGAGGGCTTTCTTGGGCAGGCATGCCAACCCAGAAGTGGGCCCGATTCGGGCCATGTGTTCTCCTTGGATCTGCACCTGCTACAGCCGGGGAGGCTACAGCCTCCTGTATACTGTGATGAATACAGCGCAGGCAGAGGTGTGTCTACAGGGAGGGCAGAGCTCTATGTTTTGCAAGAAGCCTTACCCTGTCATATACATCCCTCCTCTCCCTTGCTGCTGTAGCCAGTAAGCAGCCAAGATGTTGCTTTTCCCTGTGAGGATTGGCTAAAACGGTGCAGGAGAGGAGTGATTTCCACTGCAAGGTACGGCTTCTTGCAAAACTTAGAGCTTTGCCCTCCCTGTAGAGGCGTCCCCTCTACAGGCGTCCCCTCTACTGAGCGCAGGCCCACTGGCCTGCCTGTTCCAGCGCAGTACAGGATTGCGCTCTGAATGCCCACGAGCATTTCAGGGAAAACAGGGTAGTTGCTGTAAGCTCGGCACATGCCTTACTCAAAGGCACAAAGGCAAAAACCATCCAACCAGGTGGAATCTCTGACCACCAGGAAGACACTGTGCCTTGCTAGCCTGTGCTAACTGGGCAAGAGGCACTTTTTCAAGTGGTGTCCTCTTATATTTAGCAGGGGGAGAGCAATTGGCCCTCTTCACCCCAGCACAGTGTCCTTCTCGTGGCTGTTGCTGGTGGTGTTCTCCATTCTTTTAGATTGTGAGCCCTTTTGGGACAGGGAGCCATTTAACTTTAATGTTACTATTTGCCTGTAAACCGCTTTGTGAACTTTGTGTTGAAAAGCGGTATATAAATACTAGTGATTGATTGATTGATTGATTGATTGATTGATTGATTGCTGTCATGAAACTGTGGTTTCATGTAGACCTTGCTTTGTATTAGTGGTTGGAAGAGGACTACTCAGGTGTAAATTGCTCAAGTGAGGGCGATTAGTGTCATTGGGCTAAAGTTAAAAGCCTCAGGGAACAGAACCCTTTTGCTGCTCTTAGGGAAGGTTAACCTCACGGTGTATTGTGAGTATAAGGAAAACACTGTTAGCTGGTTATAGTCAGTCAGTCAGTCAGTCAGAGGTAAAACTCTGTAGGTGTTTTTGTTTATTCTTTTGAGTTTCCTCTTAGCTGATTTATAATCAGAGGGTTTTACTAGAGCCTTTAGAGGGTTTTTAGGGAGGAGTCTTGTGGGCAAGAGCCTCCTAGTTTGTATTTTACTATTTGGATTTTATAATATAGAGGCTCTGTAATTTTATGTGTAAACTTTTAATGTATGTTAATAAAACTGGGCTTTAATTCTTCTGTTTGGTTTTCTTGTTTAGAGGGGGTTTGCCCAGGGGCTCCTTTTTGTGTGAAGCCTGGGCTGGTGGCAGCGGCAGCTACCTAAGGGGAAGGGAGTTACACCCAGCGGTGTCAAGCTGCCGGAACGCTGGGCGGGACGAACGGGTGAGCGGCAGCCCGCCCGTTGCGTCATGCTCTGTTTCGCCGTCTAAGACGAAAACATCTAAGAAACGGCGAAACGGAGTGTGACGCAACGGGCGGGCTGCCACTCACCCGTTTGTCCCGCCCAGTGTTCCGGCAGCTTGACACCGCTGGTTACACCCCCCCATCATAACATATGCTGAGAACAAATAATTGTGTGGGATGCCACTCCGTTGCCGACTCGACTGGGCCAGAGCTCCACTTGTGTGGGGATCTGATGGAAAGTTGGGAGCTCTCCAAAAGTGTGCCCTGTATTTGGCAGCTGGCGAGAGGAAGCAGAAGAGGAGGACCTTCTTTCCCTGAGTGAGTGCCATACTTATCTCTTGTTCATATCGGGCAGCAAAGTGGAAAAACCAAGAGGAGGCTCAGAGGGCTGCGGCAAGCCCTGGGGGGTGCTCACCGAGAGTGCATCGTTCACTCCCCATGTTCCTGTCCTATAAGGAGTCCTAACAGCCTTGTGGTTTCCTCCAACGCTACGACAGAAGGGCTGCGCCAACAGAAGGTCACTCTGTAATTAACTCTGTGTCCTGTTATTCTTGGTATCCAACGTAAACACTACCTCTCCTGATGAGTCATTTCATGTGGTTGTGTTACAGAGCCGGTGGGCGGCCTCTGACTTTTGGCCAGCAATTCAGCCTGTTATCTCTGGAGGTGCGCGGAGCCTGTGGCTGCTCCCTCGGGTCCTGTCAACCCACAACCTTGTGCCTTCAAACATGCCAAAACATGGAGTGCAGGCAGCTACCAGTAGAGCATCGGGAAGTGGTTGGATTGCCTGATGGGGGCCACACCTCCGACGCTTGTGAAAGGCACCAAGTGCAGAGCCTTGAGATGCTTTTGGTGGGCAAGGGGGCTTGCCTTTTTGTGGCCAAAGGCGCACACACACAGCATTTGTCCTGAAGTCAGTTCTCCGCCCTCTCCCCGCCATTAGCTTTTAAGAGATGAGTAATCGCATCGGACGTGAGTAATAGTGGGGCAGCCATTAAAATTGAGTGTTGGGAAAGTGAGAACGGATAAAAGGAAATACTTTTTTACCCAGTGGGTAATTAATCTGTGGAACTCTTTGCCACAGGAGGTGGTGATGGCATCTGGTCTGGATGCCTTTAAGAGGGGATTGGACGGATTTTCGGAGGAAAATTTCATCGTGGGCTATAGGCCATTATGGGTTGTGCCACCTCCTTACTTTAGGAGTGGGCTACTTCAGAATGCCAGGTGCAAGGGAGTGGCAACAGGACACAAGCATCTTGTTGTCTCGTGTGCTCCCTGAGGCATCTGGTGGGCCACTGTGAGAAGCAGGAAGCTGGACCAGATGGGCCTTTGCCTGATCCAGCGGGGCTCTTTTTATGTTCTTGTGCTTGTGGCGACACGTTTGCAGCGACAGAGTAATGAAAGGACACAAATGTTTATTTCATTTTTTGTTCATTTCATAACTTTAATAGCCTCCTAAATGGTCCAGCTAGACTTAAAACTACAAAACGCAGCCCAGCCACAACGCTGCCAAATACCAGCTAATTGAAAAAAAAAGGCATTTCCAATTCCTGTTCAACAGAGGGAATTGATATAAAGCAGTGACCTCGATTCTGCTGCCGTGTCCTCAGACTCACCCCTTTTCTTGTCTGCCTGTTTCTTCTCCTCCTCCCAATCCCAGCATCTTATCATGGCAGGTGGGAGTCTGTGGACGGAACTGCTTTGTAATTAGTCGCAAGGACCACCATAGGTCTTGGTCGGTCTCTCTCTCCCTCCCTCCCCTGATTTTGTCTTCTGAAACCCATGATTATTTCATCGCTTGTAATTAAGAACTCTGCTCCAGGGACCCCTGACCTGCCAAAACCTTGCATACACTCAAGGGGTCAGACCGCCTTTCAGTCTCATTAGAGGTGATCCACATCCCTCTTTTGAAGCTACGCGAGGATACGGTTCAGATTTAGCCTGGAGCCACCTGCCTGCCGAGTAATCCAGGGCTGTGCTCTCCATTTGATCCTCTACACACCCTTAGTTCAGGACACAAAGAAGGCGATGCCATGGTGCACTGTGAGAGCAGCTTCCAGGGCCAAGAAAGAGCCTGCCCTGATGGTCGGTTTATAACACAGCATTGGGGGGGAAAACTCTTCTCTGTGTGTCCCATTGTCATTGGAGGCAAGGCAGGTGACCACAAGAGTTATGCACAGGGAAACAGGGTGGTATAGTGGTAGAGTTCTGATCTTTGACTAGGGAGATCTGAATTCAGCTGCTTGTAGTAGCCCAATCCTATACTCAAAATACACCAGCACAGGGCTGTATTATTCATAAGGCTGACTAGGCTTATGCCTAGGGGCCCCATAGGACTAGGGGCCTGCCAATGTTCTTGCTAACCTGTTAGGGCACAAGGCCCTAGGCCAGTGGTGTCATTCAAATGATTTAGGAACAGGAACTCACTTTTGATTGGCACTTGTCGGGAACCCGGAATCAGCCACGGAGCCCGTTAGGATCCGGAACGCCCGCTCTGGTCCGTTCCCCCTGAATGACATCACTGCCCTAGGCCCTGTCACTCGCAGCAGACTGCCTCAAGTAGCCTGCCCCAGCCACAGGGAACCAGGCTGCAGCAACGCAGGGTTCCCATGAGCACCCAGCCCAGCGTGGGGACAGTTCGCAAGCTGGGGCCAAGCAATGCCTACGTGACTGAATGCCCAGCCCCACTTTTGGAATGGGTATCACAGGACTGAACGTGCGCAGGCACTGGGGTCGAACAGCACCTGTGCACTTGGCTACCTGTCAGCCCAGCTCCTAGAGACCAAGGTTGGCGGTGCAACTGCTACAAGGCCCAAGCGGGGTCCTGCTGGGGGCAGGCCGCAGGGAGCTGTGCTGCTCTGCCCCGGCCGTAGGGAGCAAAGCTGCAGCAACGCGGAGGACCCAGCCTGACCTGCAGCTTTTTAACGTGGTGGGGACGTGGTGGCGCAGCAGGATAAACTGCTGCTGCTGAGCTTTCTGATCGGAAGGTTGGGAGTTTGAGAATGCGTGATGGAGTGAGCTCCCGTCCCAGCTCCTGCCAACCTAGCAGTTCGAAAGCACCTAAAAATGCCAGTAGATAAATAGGGACCACTTTGGTGGGAAGGTCACAGCGTTCCGTGCACTATGGCGTATAGTCATGCCGGCCACATGACCATGGAAGCTTGTCCTTGGACAAATGCCAGCTCCACAGGCTTAGAAACGGAGATGAACACTGCCCCCTATGGTTGGTCATGACTAGACCATTCAGTTGTGGGGAAACCTTTACCTTTTTATCTTTTTAACAGGCTTCTCAGTATCCATGGGATCTATGGATAACTGAAATAGTGGATACCGAATCAGTGGATACTGAATCAGTGGATACCGTGGCACGCCTGTACTACATAACACTGTTTTACAGTCATCCTGTCCCCACTACTGGCTCCTGACCTAAAATAAGGAAACTCAAAATGGAGTTAAAAACAATGGAAATGGTGCTGGTATGGACCGGTACCATGGGCTTCAATGTTTTTTCCAATGTCAAGGTAACGATGGGACAAATCCAGAAGCTTACCTTTCAGGAGGAGGTTTTCTTAGGAAAATCAGCTGAAACTGATAAATGGTCCTCCTTGGATTCAGAGGACTACAAACCTCCTCTTTAAGAGGGAGTGCGACCCCGCATCAAGGACAGCAGATGAACACCATCTCCCAGATGGGTGAAGATCCAACCATCAGCACCTCCTTATTCTCTAAATTAAGTTTCAGAACCTTCTCCTCCATCCATCCCCACCCAGTAGCCAAACATCAGTTCATGGTCTATGCTGCCTTCTAGGAGCAGATGCGAAATGAGATAGAGCTGGGTCTCATCAGCATGCTGATGACACCACAATTGTGGCCCACATTCCCGTATGACTTCACTTAGTGGTTTTCTGAGTAAATGCTGTGGCTGAGGACATGTGCTCCATAACTGAAGCCTTTATTGCTAGATGGGAGCAGGCTGAAGTTGGGCATCCCCAGCATCCAGAACAGCGTCGTCATTCGCAAAAGAACTCCTGGAACGCTGGGAGGGACTTACGCAGGGCTTTACTGTGATTGGCTGCCCACCCATTTCGTTCCGCGGCTGCCCTGGCCTCGAGGGGTGCCTGCTCGCCGGGGGAGACAGGTGGGGGGCGCACCGGGTGCCTGGGCAAGCAGCGGGGGGCCGCGCCAACCAGGGGCAGCCCCCCTCGAGGCCAGGGTAACCGCGTAACGAAACGGGCGGGCTGCCAATCACCCGAAAGTCCCGCCCACGTCCCTCCCAGCATTCCGGGAGTTCATTTGCAGATGAGTGCCCACGTCTCTTGGTTGGCTGAGACTATTGATGAAACATTTGCTTGTCCTCCCCCCTTCTTTTTCTTTAGTGCCTGACTATAACCGTCCCATCCTGTTTTCCCTTTTGCATTGGGTCTGTTACAGAGATGGTCAAACTTGCTTAACACAAGAACCACATATGATAAACTTCAGCTGTTGGAGGGCCACGAGAGAGATGTTTGTGCATATATTTAAATTCTTAAATGAATACATTTACTCATCATACTCATCATACAGTACATGAGTACTATGAGTAGATACAACTCATACATCAAAGAGCCACATGTGGCTCATAGGCTGCAGTTTGGCCACTCGTGGTCTATGAGATCTGTGGGTCAGGAGCCACTGGGTGGGTTACGACCTGATGTCAGGTGGGTCACGGAAAGCTGGGAGCAGACATCTTGGAAGCTGCATCTTGCTATATTCCTTTTGTGAGTGTTAACTGTTGAATTTTCAAGGGATTTTTTTTTAAAAATTTGTTTTTATTTAATTTCTTTAACATATTATTTGTAATAAACTTGCTCTCTGTCTGGGATGTTTCATGGTTTCATGGTTGTGCAATTGCTGCAGTCCAAGAATGCCAGTTTGTATTCCAGGAGTGTAATTTCATTATGTCACAAAATCCTGCTTGATGATGTCAGTTCTGGCCAGTTCTGGTGGGTCCCATGACATCACTTCTGGTGGGTTCAAAAATCCCGACATGAGTTCTGTTCTAAAAAGTGGGTCCCGGTCTAAAAGGTTTGATAACCACTGTATTAGATTATAAACCTGAGGGTAGAGTCTGTCTGGTTTCCTTCTAGAACAAAGAACTTCAACCTTTTGGTGATGGCATCTGGTCTTGATGCCTTTAAGAGGGGATTGGACGGATTTCTGGAGGAAAGGTCCATCGTGGGCTATAGGCAATTATGGATTGTGCAACCTCCTTACATTAGTAGTAGGCTACTTCAGAGTACCGGGCGCAAGGGAGTGGCAACAGGATGCAAGTATCTTGTTGTCTCATGCCTCCCTGGGGCACCTGGTGGGCTGCTGTGAGATACAGGAAGCTGGACTAGATGGGCCTTTGGCCTGATCCAGCAGGGCTCTTCTTATGTTCTTTTTCCTCTCACAGCACACTGGCAAGGTGCTAAAATTGTCAAGGCGCACCATTAGCTTTTTGACAATTTACGAGGCACACTGTGCTGCTGGTAGGGGGTTCACCCCAAGGTGAACCCCCTATTAATAAATGTTCCCATACATACCTGTAGACCAGTGTTATTCAAACTGTGGGTTGGGACCTACTTGGTGGGTTGCAACCTGATGTCAGGCAGGTTATTGCAGGCACATCAACCCAAAGATTATGTCCAAGCCGTTATGACATATCCATTGTTAAGTCTCCTTTTTTTTAAAAAAAAGAGTGTTAGTACAGCAAAGTCTGATTTACTACATCTGGGTTGACTACATCATTTTGGAGACTTCCAAAAAGAAAACATTTGGGTTGTTTACCGGATCCCCGTAAATACAAAGTGCTATCTCTCCAAAGAATCGGTTCACTCCCTTTTGGAAACATTGTTCGGAAAAAAAGCCAGAATTGGTTGGGGGGTGGGGGGTGGAGAAATGGGGCGAGCTGGAGGCATCCAAAACCCCTGGGAGTATGTTTATGAACCCATCCAAGTAAGGACTGACATTCTGCCTCCCGGGAGCACAGCGGGCTGCTGAGATCACCAATATGGATTCGTAATTTTTCACTTGGCCTGCCTCCCAGGTTTTGCTTCGCTGCCCTCTCCCGTCTGAATTTTAGAAAAGAACAAAGCTTGCAACCTTCAGGGAGCCACAGCAGGGATGGCACAGATAAGGACGGGAGGCAGAGTGCTCACGCATTCCCAAGGCACCTCCTTCACACAGACCCAGCTCTGGTCTGCAAAAACAAATCCATTCCCAGCATCAAGCGGCCTGTTTTGCCATCATTCTTAATTCCTCTAATTTGACCTGCTCTCATTCATGCTTACTCCAGTGTTACGTCTCCCACAGTCTTTGAAATGCTGGTGTCTGCTGTCATGGGTAATATGGTGAGCTTTGTACAGTTCTCCTAGTAAATATTTATTTGCCACAGCCTTCAACTGCACCCATATGCTTCACACACACACACACACACACACACACACACACACACACACACACACACACACACACACA
>JAJKFI010022907.1:0-19263 GCA_029204185.1 Lerista edwardsae | reverse complement strand
ATCAATCAATCAATCAATCAATCAATCAATCAATCAATCAATCAATCAATCAATCAATCAATCAATCAATCAATCAATCACTAGTATTTATATACCGCTTTTCAACACAAAGTTCACAAAGCGGTTTACAGGCAAATAGTAATAATAAAGCTAAATGGCTCCCTGTCCCAAAAGGGCTCACAATCTAAAAGAATGGAGAACACCACCAGCAACAGCCACGAGAAAGGCACTGTGCTGGGGTGAAGAGGGACAATTGCTCTCCCCCTGCTAAACATAAGAGGACACCACTTGAAAAAGTGCCTCTTGCCCAGTTAGCAGGGGTTGTGTAACCCCTGCTAACCCCTTATCCCGATACTTGTGTGTCCCTTATTGTCATTTTGAAAATCTGGCAAGTCTACTGGTGCCTGCTCTTTTGTGGGTGCAGATCTGAGCAGCCCCATAGAGCTGGCTGGCATATGCCCTTGCCCTGCTCTGAGCTGCTGCTGCCTCCTAAACATGGTTAGGATGCAGCACAAGTGAGCCGGCCTGCCTATTTCAACACAGGTTAGGATTGCCCTGTTAATCATTCATGCCCTGGTTTTAAATTGGCCATGACTATCAGGTGTCTGGATTTTTTCACTCTACAAAAGCACATTGCAGTCTTAATTTCCTGTTATTATAGGGTTGTCAATTGTCTTAGGACTGATAATGTTTAACAACTATAACTAGCTAAACAATAGTGCTGATGACACTTGCAGGAACAAATGGACTGGCACCAAACGTGCAGAAAATGGCAGACCTGGTCATACTGAACTGCCCTTTGCCCTGCCTGATCCTTGAACTAACTGAACTGTATAATTCTATATGACCAACTTATCTTAAACAAGCATACCTGTCATTCCTGCCTTTAGCAATTTGCCAGCTACAGTAAGTACAGTAAATGCCCTTTTGCCTTTGGAGGCTATGTAGAAATACAGCGTAACATTCATTATCTTACAGGATCTTTGCAGGACACAGCCCAGAATTCTAAGCACATTTATTTGGAAGTATGTTATATTGAAATTAGTGGGTCTTAATTTGAGGCAATTGTCCTAATTCAATGAGGAGTCTGTGTGTGTTGGAGTGAGTAGGAGTCTAGTTGTGCTTTGTGCATGAATTTTCCTCCTGATCAATTGGCACATCAATCAATCAATCAATCAGGTACTTATATACCGCTTTTCAACATGAAGTTCACAAAGCGGTTTACAGGCAAATAGTAATAATAATAAAGTTAAATGGCTCCCTGTCCCAAAAGGGCTCACAATCTAAAAAAAGGCAGACCGCCAGCAACAGCCACTAGAAAGTCTGTGCAGGGGTGAAGAGGGACAGTTACTCTCCCCCTGCTAAATATAAGAGGAGCACCACTTGAAAAAGTGCCTCTTGTCCAGTTAGCATGCAGTGAAAGTACCAATCAGTTCAGAAAGGAGAATAGGAAGGTCTGGATCACGTGGTCCCTGACAATCACAAGCATGCAATTTTAGCTAGACAAATCTTTGTAGGGTTCGTGTGTAAGATTGAGGCCATTTTCATACAATGCAGCAGCACAATGTCTTTGTGTGCAGCCACACTGACTGTCTTTCCCTTTTATCTGCCCCTTTACAACCCCATCTGCCAGCTCTGGAAACTGAAATTTATCTGTCAGCTCTGGAAATTAAACTATACCTTTTACTGCTCTCAGAAGCGTTTGGATGGTGGTGACCAGATATGTCATGTAGCGGGTACGCGGGGGTATGCGAGTACCCGTTCCTAGGATTAGGGCTGGCCCCGCCCATTTGCCCGCCCACTCGTCGACTCCGTCGGCGCTCCGCTCCGCCCCCTGCAATGTTTGAATTGCCTGCACGTTTGAGTTGCCTGCATGTTCTCAGAGCCAGGCAGGCAGGCAGGCAGGCAGGCAGCGGCGGGAGACCGACGGCAGCAGTAGCGTGAGCAGGTAGGCTGCCTGGGGCTCCCTCCCGAGGAGGCGCGGCAGTTCCTGGGGGCGGTTCCTGGGTTCCGGCTATGACCTCACTTCCGGTGGGCGGGCCCCAACACAAGTGCCAATCAAAAGTGAGTACCTCTAGAATTAACACCCAAAAAAGATGTCCTTCTCATCATAGGGGATTGGAATGCTAAAGTAGGCAGTCAAGAGGTAAGAGGAATAACAGGCAAGTTTGGTCTTGGAGTACAAAATGAAGCAGGGCAAAGACTGATAGAGTTCTGTCAGGAGAACACATTAGTCATAGCAAACACCCTTTTCCAGCAACACAAACGGCGACTGTACACATGGACTTCACCAGATGGTCTACATCGAAATCAGATTGATTACATTCTTTGCAGCCAAAGATAGAAAAGTTCCATACAGGCAGTCAAAACAAGACCTGGAGCTGACTGTGGCTCAGATCATCAGCTTCTTCTTGCCAAATTCAGGCTTAAACTGAAAAACGTAGGGAAAACCGCTAGGCCCTCCACGTATGACCTAAATCAGATCCCCTACGAATATACAGTGGAGGTGACAAATAGATTTAGGGGCTTAGATTTGGTAGACAGAGTGCCTGAAGAACTTTGGACGGAGGTCTGTAACATTGTACAGGAGGCAGCAACTAAAACCATCCCAAAGAGGAAGAAATGCAAGAAGGCAAAGTGGCTGTCTGACGAGGCTTTACAAATAGCTGAGGAAAGGAGAGAAGCCAAAAGCAAGGGAGAAAGGAAAAGATATACCCAACTGAATGCAGATTTCCAGAGAACAGCAAGGAGAGACAGGAAGGCCTTTCTAAATGAGCAATGCAAAGAAATAGAGGAAAACAACAGAATGGGGAGGACTAGAGATCTCTTCAAGAAAATTGGAGATGTCAAAGGACAATTTCATGCTAAGGTAGGCACAATAAAGGACAAAAATGGCAAGGACCTAACAGAAGCAGATGAGATTCAGAAGAGGTGGCAAGAATACACAGAGGAACTCTATAAGGCCGATCTAAATGTCCCTGATAACCACAGTGGTACAGTCACTGAGCTCGAACCTGACATCCTGGAGAGTGAAGTCAAGTGGGCTTTAGAAAGCCTCACTAACAACAAAGCTAGTGGAGGTGACAGCATTCCAGCAGAATTACTCAAAATCTTAAAAGATGATGCTGTCCAAGTGCTGCTCTCCATATGCCAGCAAATTTGGAAAACCCAACAGTGGCCACAAGACTGGAAAAGATCAGTTTACATTCCAATCCCAAAGAAGGGCAATGCCAAAGATTGCTCGAATTACCGCACCATTGCACTCATTTCACATGCTAGCAAGGTCATGCTCAAAATCCTACAAGCTCGGCTTCAGCAGTATGTGAATCGAGAACTACCAGATGTACAAGCTGGTTTCCGAAGAGGCAGAGGAACTAGAGATCAAATTGCCAACCTTCGCTGGATCATGGAGAAAGCAAGAGAGTTCCAGAAAAACATCTACCTCTGCTTCATTGATTATGCTAAAGCCTTTGATTGTGTGGATCACAACAAACTGTGGCAAGTTCTTGAAGAGATGGGAGTTCCAGACCACCTGATCTGCCTTCTGAGAAACCTTTATGCGGGTCAGGAAGCAACAGTTAGAACTGGACATGGAACAATCGACTGGTTTAAAATTGGGAAAGGAGTACGACAAGGCTGTATATTGTCACCCTGCTTATTTAACTTATATGCAGAGTACATCATGAGGAAGGCAGGGCTGGATGACTCACAAGCTGGAATCAAGATTGCTGGGAGAAACATCAACAACCTCAGATATGCAGATGATACCACGCTACTGGCAGAAAGTGAGGAAGACTTAAAGAACCTGCTGATGAGGGTGAAAGAGGAAAGTGCCAAAATTGGTTTGAAGCTCAACATTAAAAAGACTAAGATCATGGCAACCACTCCCATCACTTCCTGGCAAATAGGAGGGGAAGAAATGGAAGCAGTGACAGACTTTATTTTCCTGGGCTCCAAGATCACCGCAGATGGTGACTGCAGCCATGAAATTAAAGACGTTTACTTCTTGGGAAGAAAGCTATGGTGAACCTAGATAGCTTAATCAAAAGCCGAGACATCACCCTGCCAACAAAGGTTCGCATAGTCAAAGCGATGGTTTTCCCAGTAGCCATGTATGGCTGTGAGAGCTGGACCATAAGAAAGGCAGAGCGTCGAAGAATCGATGCTTTTGAATTATGGTGTTGGAGAAGACTCTTGAGAGTCCCCTGGACTGCAAAGAGATCCAATCGGTCAATTCTCCAGGAAGTCAAGCCTGATTGCTCCCTGGAAGGACAAATGCTGAAGCTGAAGCTCCAATACTTTGGCCACCTGATGAGAAGAGATGACTCTTTAGAAAAGACCCTCATGCTGGGAAAGATTGAAGGCAAAAGGAGAAGGGGGCGACAGAGGATGAGATGGTTAGATAGTGTCACCGAAGCAATGAATATGAAATTGGGCGAACTCAGGAAGCTAGTGGAGGACAGGGAGGCCTGGCGTGCTGTGGTCCATGGGGTCGCGAAGAGTCGGACACGACTTAGCGACTGAACAACAACAACAACAACATAGGTGGTGACTTGTTACCGGGCCTTTTCTGTGGTGGCCCCTGGCTTCTGAAACTCCCTGTTGAACTTAAAACTGCCCCTTCTTGCTGGCCTTTCACAGACATCTGCTTGCTTTTTGTTAGGGAACCTACCAGTTCCTGCCTGAAGCAGGACTCTACAACACATAAATCCCTAATCTTCTCTGCCAATTCCTATATGTTGTTTTGCAACAAATATAGTCAGGAACAATTTATCTTTGGAGCAAATCCATGCCAAATGCAGCATTTTGCCAGCAAGAGATCATGCTTAGCAATGCTATTCAGTCACATCTATTCAAACCAGCAGGTTACTGGGATGAGATTGCGATCAGTAATAGTCACAAAATACACACAGTACGTATGTTTAATTAAACTAGAACACAGTACAGACAGACACTGCTTACTCTGGAGAAGATTCATTTTAATGGACAATTAAAAAAATAGGGAAGATAAGAAGGGAAGACTGATAGCATCAGTCAACCACAGCTAGTTAAGTTTGTGCAAGCTTTTAAGTTACACGAAACGTTCCCTTCATTGGAAATAGGCATCAAATTCTCATGGTTATTTATTTGTTTATTTATTTGAAGAATGTATACCCCACCTTTCCCCTGCTGAAGCAAAAGCCCAAAGCAGGCTTACATGGGCAGGCTACTCTAAACTACCATTGTTCAATGCATTTTTTTTTCTTTTAATTTTTCAATGGTTTTTTTTTTTTTCCAAATGTACAGTATTCTATGATTCTATCCTCAGTCCCAGTCCCATGCCTTCACAGTGTGATTCTCTCCTCTGGCTGCATGCCATCAAGTTTCAAGCCCTCAAGGTCGTACTCTGTTCTTTTGCCGGCTGGCCTTCCCTGCACACTTCCCTGCAACTCTCACTTGTGGCGATTAATCAGCTCATCAGCACCTCCATCCTGCTGCAACGGGCACAGCAGCTTGTCACAGCCTGACATTCCATCTCCCATCCAAAAATAAGACCACAGTTTCTCCTACTTAATTTCAGGGTGCAATCTAAACAGCGCTGGAATGGTGAGGCTGGTGGGCCTGCTCCATATCCAGCACTGCTTTGGGGAGGCTGTTCGTGCCAGCCTCCCCTATGGACTCCTCGGATCTGCGCATGCTAAACAGCCGACATTGCTAGTGTCAGCCCAACAACACCAGCACCAATACGAGGCTGCAATATGAGGCTTGCGTCATTGGGCTGACGCAAGTGGCTAGTGTTAGCCCAACAGTGCATACAGGATTGTGCCCTTAGTAAGATAAATCAATGTGAATGGGGGTTACATCAACCCTAGTAATGCCACTGCATTTGGGCTGTGGTTATGATATTGTAATTTATTCTGCATGGTCTGGTATGGGGATGAAGGACCATCATGGGGGTGATGCGATGAGCTCTTGTATTGGAAAAGGCAGGAGATACCCTGAGGAGATAGGGAATGGTATCAGCAATGGCCCCTTGTCCCAGATAAACCAGGGATTATAGGGTTAATCCCCAAGGTTTTTGCAAGCCTTGGGAGCACAGCTGTAGGCTGATGAGGCCCCTGGATAGGAAGGGAGGCCAGCATAGGTGCAGATGGGTGTGGCTGAGGGTAAAGCCTGCCCACTGATTGGCTGGCCTCAGTATAAAGCTGGAGGCAGGAGCTGGATAGGTGCTGGAGGAGGGCACCAGGTAGGTGTTGAACGGATGGAGTGCTGGATGGATGGAATGATTGCTGGACTAATGGACTGCTGACTGGACTGCCCACCTGAAGGACTGAGGAACTCGCTGAGGAACTGGCTAAGGTAAGGTTGTTTTGGGAGACTATTGTTGGGAATTGTTGTATGTCTGCCACGCCCCTGGAGCCACCAAGTGGAGGAGGCAGTTATGGCTTGGGCAAGCTGACTGCCTATTGTTTGGTGGTGGGGTTTGTTAGTGCTAGACTTAGGGTAGTTTGGAGCTAAGCCAGTGATGAGGGCAGTCTAGAGGAGGCTGACCAGCCAGTGATCCCAAGCGAAGCTGCTGGAAGACAGGAGGCCCAGTGGGTGTCTGAACCCCCTCCCTCTTGCCTATCTCTGAGGCTGCTCTGTGGAGAAGCTAGTTAGCCTAGTGTGGGCATTGGGGCCCTTGGGGAGACCCAGCAGGGAATTTGGCGGAACAGCTCTTGCAGTGGGTGATGCAAACCCTAGTGAACCTCTGTCTCTGTTCAGTGCATCAACTCCTGTATGCAAAGGCAGAGCGTCCTTTGCATTTAAGTCCACATCTGTTAAAGATCTTATGCTGGGGTATTTGGGGACCCCTCTGAAGTAAATGCCATAACCGGCGCATATGACTTGGCAACAGCAATCCTGTTCCTGTATCAGATTCACTATCCATGATGGCGTAGGCTCTTTTGGAAATGGACCGGACACACGGGGAGAGAGTGTGTGCAGTTTTTTTCCCCTCCCTTCTCTTTTTTCCTAAACAGAGCCATCATAATTCTGCAATCTGTGCCAGACATCTATAGAGCCAGACAGCAAACAAAGTAATATTGCCCACAGCCTGGAACCACGAAACAGCAGGAAGTTGCCTCAGGGAAGACAAATAGAACATACAGCCGGCTTTGATACATTCAGGTCACTAGGCCAGGCAGGCGCGATGCTGTATAAACACCTGTGAGATAAATATACAAGTCCTGACCCCGAAGCCACACACTTTTATCTGAATAAAGTGCTCGGCAGAGGCCCTTGGGCGGAGGGAGGACACATGCCTGGCATGCAGAAAGCCCCGGGTTGAATCTGTGGAGGAATCTCCAGGCAGAACCCGGCACCCTGGAGACCCACTGCCCATCAGACAATACAGCGCAGCTAGATGCAGCCGTGATTTGGCTCAGGGCGCAATCCTAGGTGCACTGTTGGGCTGATGCCAGCCAATGTGTCGGCCCAAGGGTGCTGGCCCGAGGACCTGCTGTGCGGCTCATGCGCCAGCTGAACCTGGCTGGTGCAAGGGCAGTTCTGGGCAGAGGGAGGGGGGAACTGGGGTGGGAGGGAGTCGTGTTGGCCCGGGGAGGGGTGGGTGGGGCTGGGGTGCAGGCCGCATCCAAACCTCTCCCCCCAGGCTACCCAGCCCTGATTTGGGCCCTGTGGTGGCCTCGGCTCTGCGTCTGCTGTACAGCAGGCACAGATCCGAGGAGCTCATAGAGGAGGCTGGAGCCTCCCCTGGGGCAAAGGTTAGGGTTAGGGTGCCGTTGCCCCCGGGAAGCTTCTGAGCGCTCCAAAGCTGCCCTGGATACAGTGCAGGCCCGCCGTCCTTGCTGTTCCGGCGCAGCTTAGGATTGCGCCCTCAGGCAAGGCCGCTGCCTGGTTATACCGCCTACCTTTCCCAAGAAGCCTTTGGTCCCACTTCCTCGTCTCAAGCGGAGGCTGGGTGGCCACCTGTCAGGAATGCTTCCGAGTGGCCTGTGCTAAGCGTGGGGTTGAACTAGGAGACCTCCAAGCTTCTCTACATGGCCTGGGGATGAGGCCTAGGATGCGGCCTAATGGCAGTGTCCCACCCCCTCCCTGGACCGGCTTGCCCACCGACCGGCCCACCCAGTGATGTCATTCAGGGGGAACGGACCAGAACGGGCGTTCCGGATCCTAACGGGCTCCGTGGCTGGTTCCGGGTTCCCAACAAGTGCCAATCAAAAGTGAGTTCCTGTTCCTAAATCATTTGAATGACACCACTGGGCCCACCCTGCCCAATTCCTCCCTCCTTCCCAGCCACAGCTGCCTCTGAACCAGCTGAATTCGGCTGGCGCACAGGCGGCTCTTCGCCCACACTCCCAGACCAGCACTAGGGCTTGCGCCAGCCTGGGAGCCTTAGCGCTGATGCGGGGGTTGCATCAGCGCTACCTGGAGGGCAGGATTGCGCCCATGGGCAGCACAATCCTAAGTAAGGCTGACATAGTATGGGCTGTATCCTAAAGCCCATTAGGATGCAGCGGCAGCAATGTGCAAGACAAGGGGAGAGTTTCCCCTTACACCCGCATAAGCCCCCATCGCCCCTATGGGCCTGGTCGGATCTGCGCCTGCTGTTTTGCAGGCACAGTGGCCCAAATTGGGGCTCTCCTGGCTGGAGACGGGCTTTAGGATATGGCACTATGGACATCTTGCGTCACAACCCCCATCTCCACCCACTGCGCTGCCCAGTTACGCCCCCGGAACACCTCTGGAATGCCCTCGTGATCAAGTGACACTGACGCTTGACTGGCGCAAGGCCGGCGCTGCCGACGGTTGCTGCGCCGCTCGAGCGTTGGCGCTGCTACTTGTGCCAGTCCCGCGCCATAGCGCCGACGTGGACATGCTTGACAGCATGTTTGCAACAATGTTCGGCCAGCGCAAGAGCTTAGCGCCAGCCTAACGGGGGGGTATAGGATTGCGCTCTAAGTTTTGCATGAGCCTGAGCTCCTGTGCAAAGCGGACCCTCCTTCTCCCCTTCAGAGCCATTAGCGGCTTCAAGAGCAAAGGCTCTGAGCCGGCTCTCCAAGCTGTGAATGGCTCTGAAGGAATGAAGGAGGGGCCACTTTACACAGGAGTTTAGGCTCCTGCCAAACGTAGTATTTTGGCCTCCTTAGGAACACCACTGCATCTGCTTTCTCGGACTAGGGGTTTTGCTTAATCACAGTTTAATCACCTTAACCATCTGTTTTACATTGTAAGAAGTTTTTCTTCTCTGAAAGCAAATGTGAACAAAACACTAAGCAAGGGAAATCCCCGCTGGCTGAGGTCCCAAAGCCATTTACTTGTAAGTAGTCCCCAAGAGTCAATGTACCCCTCAAAAGTGTATTTAGGATTGCAGCCATGAGATTTAATAAGACCCAAAAAAGCTGCTTCCTTCCATTCTCCCTTGAATAAATGAACTTATAATAATATAAATGAAATCACTTGCATTAGGAAAAGAAAAAGATTTTCCAAAAATAATCCCTTTTGGCAAAGCACAAAGCTTATTTTACAAAGGCCAAGTCTGCTCAAGTATGATAAGTATCTTGGCTTATTTTTTTTCTGTAGAGATTTGGAAGTTAAGTACTTTTAAGGTGGCTCATTTAGTCTTTGACCCAGATTTAACAGTGACTATTGTGACATAAGTCACAATATATACAGTTGAGCTACTATATATTTGATTCAGCTTGGTCAGAGTCAGGATTGTGATGTCAGGTGGGCAGCGTCGTTCCAAATCACAAATATGGTATTTTGTTTGTCAAACAAATGTCTTCAGTTTCGGATGTGTTCATACTGCCATTGGTTTGGCCACTATGAAATGATTCCTTCCCCTCTGCCAAATCATCTTATAGTGAGATCTTCGTTGGAGTGAAAGCCAATTCAAATGTCCAAAAATAGCACTTGCAGTGAGAACTGTTCCTCTTTAGAACATAGATATTAGAATGCATATTAGAATGCATATTAGAATGTCCCGTCCCCCCCCCCCCCCGAAAACAAAAATCTCTGCACATGGAATGTTGCTAAATCATGGATAACTTTGCCATTGGCATGCTATATTTCCACTTATGGAGACTTTTGTTTAACCCCAGAGGTTTCTCTTTTTCTGAAACGCAGTT
This sequence comes from Lerista edwardsae, assembly GCA_029204185.1. Taxonomy (NCBI): domain Eukaryota; kingdom Metazoa; phylum Chordata; class Lepidosauria; order Squamata; family Scincidae; genus Lerista; species Lerista edwardsae. The sequence continues at coordinate 9,154 of JAJKFI010022907.1, read as the reverse complement.
TAAAAGAAAATCAGAAATGGAACCCAACCATTAAGACTTGTTAAATGAATATCATTGAACATGCAGCCTTAGGCACGTAGCTCTTTTCAATAGGCTTGATGCGGCTTGATCATCCACAACGGTCAGGCCAGCTCATTAAGCTGATCATTAGCTACTATTCCAGGCTTTTGGAATGTGTAACGTCCTCCAGCCAGCCCTGGGGGCTAAAAGCATTCTGGCAAAGAGAGCTGCATGGGATTTTTTGCAGCATGAATTTTGCCAGATCAAGAGGAAGCCGTTTGAGTTTTGGAGCTTACTGGAAAGGTTTACTAAGGTCACTTCCAGGTCTCATAGGAGTGACAATCGTGGGGTGTTAGACCCCCAACAGAAAAAACCCTCATTAAAGAAATGCCTCCTGTATGCGTGTAGAAGGCATTTTTTTTTGAATAATTATTCTATTAATTTTCCTTATTAAAACCTCATTCATTTAGTTATTCATTAAAATGACATTCACTTGCCATATTATTTCATTTGTTTACTTTCCCACTGATTTCAGTGGGATCTGCTGATCTGTTGTCTATATTTCTTGTGTTTTCTGTCCAATTGATGTGACATTTCAAGCTTTTCACCACCCCTCCAAAGGATCCAATCAATCAAATTTCAGCCAGATAGAAAAAGGCTCTCTGTTTTACAGGCAATTGCTATAGGGACGCAACCTAACAAAGAGCCCAGTCCTGAGCTCCTGGGCTCCCGTAGGAACAGCGGTGCCAAAATGGCTGCCACTGCTTCCTGTGGCAGCCTCCGGGGTCTCTGTGGAGCTATGGCAGCCTCTGGGGAAAGGGGATGTTTGTCCCTTCCTTTGAATAAAGCCCCAGTCCCGTAATGGGGCTACTCCACTGTCTGTCAGCTATTTTGCTGGTGGAGACTGGAGCAGCCCAATGTTGGGTGTCAGAGCCTGAAATGAGGTTCAGGATGCTGCCACCAGTCCCACTCCCCTCGCGGCACTGCTCCTCCCCTTTCCCGCCCCCATTCCGCCCACTCCCCACCTCCCTCCAGCCCCAAAGGAGCTTACTTCGAATCAAGCCAGTGCTTGTCCATGCGCTGGCTCGGACCTCTCCACAAGTGGCACAAGCATGCTTTACAACGATTGCAACATTCCTGGACCTGTGTACCTGTGGACCTAGGGCCAAATCCTATCCCGTTATCCAGCCCTGATGTAGCTGTGCCAGTGGGGCATGTGCTGCATTCTGTGGTAGAGGGGGAGTCAGGGAGGTCTCCTCAAAGTAAGGGAATGTTTGCTTACTTTGGGGCTGCATTGGCACCTGGATAGGGCTGGGCCCTTACGCTGGCCCAGCACAATGTTTGGATTGCACTGTTAAAAAATTAGTAAGATGAAAATGTTTCATCTGTTTTTAAATTTTTAATTGTATTTTAACATTGTTTTTAATTGTTTTTTTAATGTAAACTTTGTTTTTATTGCTTTTTTATTGTAATGCCGCCTTGAGTGCCTTCGGGCAAAAAGGCAGGATATAAATTCAATAAATAAATAAATAAATAAATAAATAAATAATGAAAGGAAGACACAGTCCCACTTAGGATTTTTGTGCATTTCTACGCCTATCCTACTTGTGCCCAAGATTCATGGCAGGTTATAATATCTACAAAACACAAGGAAACAAACAAATAAAAACCATGAAAACAACTCTTAGAATTTATTCAGACTCCAGCTACAGGGCCTTCAGTTCAGTCCGGACGATTACAATCAATGTGTTTTCAGTCCTTGTTTGCTAATGTTCAGGCCAGGCTCTTCACAGCAACGGGGCCCTTAGGAAACACGGTCAAAGCATCAAAGCAGGAGGACACATTGATTTGACAGGGGAATTTTTATGAATCACATGGGCCTGGATGTACTCCAGATCTAGTTCCAGGGATGAAATTGAAGACCTGTTCATAATATCCTCCAAACCTGTGCAAAGCCTGGGTATATGAACTGACTATGGCAGGGAGCTCTCTTACGTGCACCGCTAAAGCACTGAGGGTACAGTACATATTTTCAGCTAGATCATCTCCGGCTTCGACGCGTGGATCGCTTCTGATGTCATGTACTCCACGTATTTAGATTTATGGAAAACCCTGCCCAGTGGTGTCATCTAAATGATTTAAGAACAGGTACTCACTTTTGATTGGCACGTGTCGGGACCCACCCACCGGAAGTGATGTCATAAGCCAGAAATGATGTCGTGGCAGGAAGTGACATGAAAAAAGCCCTTTTTGAGGCCTCAGGTGATTTTAAACTGACCCAACAGTTGCAACAGTATTCCACAGCACCCCCAGAACATGTTAAGGAGGCCTGGCATCATGTTAAAACCCCAGAACAACTCATTTTTCAGTGGCAAGGAAAGGAAAGGCTCCGCTCGCTGCCTGCCTGCCTGCCTGGCTCTGAGAACATGCAGGCAACTCAAACATGCAGGAAATTCAAACGTTGCAGAGGGCGGAGTCGACGAGTGGGCGGGCGAATAGGCGGGGCCAGCTGTAATCCTAGAAACCGGTACTCGCGTACCCCCGCGTACCCCCTGCATGACATCACTGCCCCCGCCACTGTTGACTGACCAAGGTTTTGAAAACTGAAGATATCCTCAGCTATTTGGATGGTTTTTGCTGTTTCTGGGGGCATTTAGCTGGAGAGTTTGTGAAATGTACACCCTGTTTTGGCTCAGACTTAACATTTCGGCATGTTAAGGCACCATCCAGTCATTTGGGACATCTTGTTTCTTTAAGTCACAACTACACTCTGTAACTTGTAGCATATGCAACAAGGACCAGGGATTGTCCCAGCCCCTCTGACATAGCATTGGCTCATGTTCTTCTCCTCAAGGGAACCTGAGAACCAATCCACATGTCTAAGCACTCCACAAGGCCAGTGCTCTGTGTGACAGATTTCCGCAGAACCTCGAGTGAGGGCAACTTAGGCTAATTCAATCACTGTGGCCTTGAATTGCTCCATCAAACTGTCGCCTCAGACCTTGGTGAACTTACTCATCCTTGCATGAACTACTGTATAGACTCAGCTCTAAGAGCAGCTGCTCCGGAAGAAAAGGATACTGCAGAAAGCGGATTGGTGAGGAGCAAATTCAACGCAGAATGTATCATTGGGAGGGCCGGGTAGGAACTTTTTTCTGTCATTCGAATTGGCTATGGATGGCAGGGGTTTTTTTTTTTTTTTGCCTACCCTGGACTGGGGAGGGAGGGAGGGAAGGGTGTTCAGCAAGTTTCATGATTTACACTTGTGTTTAATAAAGTTAAATCTCACCCTCAGTCTGGTATCTTCCTTTGGGGTGGTGCAAGGGTGATAGGCTATCATAGAATGCTAGATGCAGGGGAGTAGCTACAAGATACAAGTGTCTGGTTGCCTTGTGTGCTCTCTGATGCATCTGGTGGGCCACTTTGAGATACAGGAAGCTGGACTAAATGGGCCTTTGGCCTGATCCAGTGGGGCTCTCCTTATGTTCTTATGGCCCAGATTGGGTTGCAAGTTATTATTTACCTCAGAGTTTTATCTCAGAAATTTACCTCAGAATGCAAAATGGCAGCAGAATGTAGACAGCCTGTTGTCTCATGTGCTCCCTGAGGCATGTGGTGGGCCACTGTGAGATACAGGAAGCTGGACTAGATGGGCCCTTAGCCTAATCCAGAAAGGTTTTTCTCATGTTCTTATATTCTATTGTTATTAACTTGACAGAAAAGCTGTGTGCCAAGTTTCCTTTTCGAAGATACCTGGGCTTTCATGCTTGGGATAAAGGCACACATTATTGAAGACTAAGGGTGCAATCCTAACCAACTTTCCAGCACCAGGGTAATGCAGCACTGAGGTAAGGGAGCAAACATTCCCTTACCTTGAAGAGGCCTCTGTGACTGCCCCTCAACTGCATAATGCAGCACATGCCCCATTGGCATGGCTATGCCAGTGCTGGAATGTTGGTTAGGATTGCTTTCTAAATATCTTTCAGTGTTTGTATAAGCATGAAGATTGCACAGGTGTATGCAGAAAAAAGGCACTTTGAATTGTGTAGCCTAGCCCAGGGGTTCCCGAAACATGCACTGCAGCACCCGAAGACGATGTGGCAACCTCTGCGATGGCAGTGATCCGGTGTGAGGCAGCAGTAAAGAAGGCTAATTCCATGCTTGGGATAATTAAAAAGGGGATTGATAATAAAGCAGCCAATATTGTACTGCCATTGTACAAAGTGATTGTAGTGGAATTAGAAAAAGTATGGAAGAGAGCGACCAAAATGATTACTGGGCTACCTCCCTTATGAGGAAAGGCTACAGTGTTTGGGGCTCTTCAGTCAAGAAAAAATACACCTGAGGGGAGACATGATTGAGGGCGCAATCCTAAACAGAGCTAGGCCAGCATAAGCAAAGCCAGCAAAGTTTGGCCAGCACAAGGGACACCGTAGAGTATGTTTGGACCACTCTTGGAGTCAGAGAGGTCATCACAGAGATGTGAGCCATCCTCCCTGACTTCGAGAGTAGTCCAAACATGCTTTATGGTGGCGCTTGTGCTGGCCAAACGTTGCTGGCTTAGCTTATGCTGGCCTAACTCCAGTTTAGGATTGCACTCTCAGCAGTAGAAAATTATGCATGGGATGGATAGAGTAGATAGAGGAAAGCTATTTTCCCTCTCACACAACACCAGAACCAGGGGACAGCAATTAAGGTTGAGTGTGCATCGCAACCCACCCTCTCTCTGGCCCACCGACACATGCCCATTTCTTCCCTCCCTCTTCCCTTTGTGGTGTACAATACTTTGACTTGTTATAAAGATAAAGGTTTCCCTATGACTGAATGGTCTAGTCGTGACCGACTGTAGTGGGCGGTGCTCATCTCCGTTTCTAAGCCTGTGGAGCCAGCGTTTGTCCAAGGACAAGCTTCCGTGGTCATGTGGTTGGCATGACTATACACTGTAGCACACAGAATGCTGTTACCTTCCCACTGAAGTGGTCTCTATTTATCTTCTTGCATTTTTAGGTGCTTTCGAACTGCTAGGTTGGCAGGAGCTGGGACAAGCAACGGGAGCTCACTCTGTCGTGCAGTCTTGAACTCCCAACCTTCTAGTCAGAAAGCTCAGCACCAGTGGTTTAAGTCGCAGCGCCACCACATCCCTCTTTTGACTTGTTTTAGCCATTTACAATTATATGATTAAAATATTTTTTTATTGTAACTGAAAGTAAAGAAAAAGATATAAAAGGAATAAGGATGAGTAGAAGAGTGGAACAACAGAGGACAGAAACTCAAAAGCCAAGCTGTATTCGGCAGAAGATTTAGTCGAGAGGGTTAATGCCTTCGTTTGCCTGAAGATAAGAGCTGAAGATCTGAAGGTCGCCAGTTCGGGACTACCAGAAGTCTCTGTGAGCGGCAGACCTTGTAAATTGCGACTGATTAACAGCTGAGCTGTCTTCGGCTGCCTTGTGTGAGGGGGAGTTGTGCCGAAGTCAGCTGCTTCTCTGGTGGGAGCAGGGAAGCCGCTTATCAGCCAGCAGAAGGCAAACGGGTGGCCAGAAAGAAGGACTAAATCCAGAAAGATCCATCTGTATGTGTGTAGTTCTTGTAATATAGAACGTTTCTGTAAAATTGTAAAAACCTTTGGGTTTACGAATAAAGTCTGCCTATATAAACCGCCTTGAGTTATAGTCATTAGAAAAATCTGGTGATCTAAGAAAGGCGGTATATAAATACAAGTATTATTATTATTTTCAATTTTCTGATGCCAGGTTTCCAGCATGTAATCCAGATCTTTCATCATGAATTAAAAAGATCTCTTTTGTTGAATCTCTGTCTCATTCTGGTATAAGTTTTTCCTAATCAACAGTTAAGTGCATAAACTTACTACTCATTTTTTTAAAAGTTTCATTCAATGGCCTGGTGCAGCTTAATATACCCCTTTTCTTTGGACCACTTTCAAGTCTTCTTTCAAGTTCCCGTTATTCTGTCCTGGTTCGACTGAATAATTCCTTATTTAAATTTTTCTATTTGTTTGAGTTTTTTCTCTCGTTGTTGTTTCTTTTGAACAAAGGAGCTCTGGGAGAAGAGAAAATCTTTTAATCCTCCCAGCAATAGCCTTATTTGACCTTCAAATCAGGCTGTTAACGCAAACGTTATTAGCAATATTTTGCGGTAGCCTAAAGAAAACGCTTTACAGAGAGGGACCCCTAATGATTAATTATTTTTGGCCCAGGAGGGAAAGCATTTAAAACACAATTACATGTGTCTTAGATACAGACAGTAGAAACCATTGAAAAGAAGGAGCGGGTCTTGCCTGGTGGTTATAAGCGGATAGGAAACATATTTCTAGATTTCCAGTTAGTTTTGAAAGGAGGTAATGCAGGCCTCTTAAGAGCCTCTATATCTTTTCTTTGATTCTTTGAGCTTTCTTTTTCAACACCATCCCAAGATGAATTTTTAAGAAAAAAGATTTTTCTGGGGATTTCAGAAACTTAGCATTGCTTGACCCCTACTCAAGCAGAGACATACCTCAAGGGGAATCACAGCAGAGCTGTAAATGGGCCCCTGGACAGATTTCTGGAGGAAAGGTCCATCGCAAGCTACAGGCCATGATGGTTAGTGCAACCTCCTTATTTTAGAGGTAAGCTACCTCAGAGTACCGGATGCAGGGGAGTGGCAACGAGATGCACGTATCTAGTTGTCTTGTGTATTCCCTGAGGCATCTGTTGGGTCGCTGTGAGATGCAGGAAGCTGGACTAGATGGGCCTTTGGCCTGATCCGGTGGGGTGTTCTTATGTTCCAGAAGAGTTGCAGGTTGGGTTGCAAGTTATTATTGTATGTATACATGTCTGAAGTATCTGATTCTGGTGGCTGTCAAAGAGAAATGTTGTAGAGAATCTTGCCTAGTCACCGGTGTGTTTACCTCAGAATTTACCTCAGAATGCCAGATACAAGGGCGTGGCAACAGGATGCAGGATGCTTGTTGTCTTGCGTGCAACCTGAGGCATCTGGTGGGCCAGTGTGAGATACAGGAAGCTGGACTAGGTGGGCCTTTGGCCTGATCCAGTGGGGCTTTTTTTATGTTTTTATGTTCTGATTGTGCTTGGGAGGAGGCAACATAATGACATTGCCCCCTGTGCCAACCCACCCCTAGCATCATTGCCCCACCCCCTGCACCTGCTTTTTTTCAGAGCCAAACAAGCACAGGGGAGGGTGGGAGGCCGAAAAGTGCTCTGGGTTTTTTCCCCTGCAGTGCCCTATCACAGCTGGTGCCCAGAACCCCTCCCCCCCCAACTCGCCACAGCAACTTAAATATGCTTCTGGATTAGGGCGCAATCCTACCCTGGAGTGATGCCAGTACAGTTAGGCCAACACAGTTTTGTTGGCAGAAGGGCCACCATAAAGTGCATTTGGACCATTCTTGGAGTCAGGGAAAATGGTGCATGTCTGTGTGCCAGCTTGTCTGACTCCCAGAGTGGTCCAAACATACTTTACAGTGGCCCTCATGCCGGCCAAACTTTGCTGGCCTAATTGTGCCGGCTTAACTCCAGGTTAGGATTGCACCCTAAGTTTTGCAAGCAGCAGCTCCCCCTCCCCCTTTGGAGTAATTCCCAGCGGCTGGAGCAAAACGGTGGCTACGTTGGCTCTGAGTGGCTCTGAAGAGGAGAGAGAGCAACTGCTTGCAAAACTTAGTGCTGTGATGCCCCTTTGTACCCAAGCACCTCAAAATGGTGGCTTGCCTAGATTGCAGATGGACACACAGGCTGTTTTTTGAGAAGACAGGGGTCTCCATGTTGGAGATGTGAAAACACCAGACATAAAAACTATTCATTGCTAACTAACAACCCCCTGGGAAAATCCAGTGTATAAAACCCAACCACTCATACAGGTTTCTGGAGCAGAACGGAAAATAGAAGACCACTGAAATACCCATTCTGGATCAGACCAAAGAGCCACCTAGGCCAGGAACCTGTTTCGCCCTGGGGCCAACCAGGTGCCTGCTGGCAATAGTTCTCACCTGCTGTTGCTCCCCTGTAACATTCGGTGTAAAATGACATTTGTAAGAAGACTGATCCAGGGGTGTAGCTAAAGAAGTGCAAGGGGATGCAATTGCTCCGGGCAACAAGCTTTAGGGGAGCAACAAGCTGAGCTTGACATTATTAGGCAAAATTGTGAAAATCGAGGTATGTATGAATTATACCATCATTTTATATATAATTGGAACGCAGAATGCAATGAAATAAACCAGAGTGTAATATCTGGTTGGGCAGATTGGCAGAAGATTTAGCCAAGAGGGTTAATGCCTCCGTTTGCCTGAAGATAGAGCTGAAGATCCGAAGGTCGCCAGCTCGGGACTACCGGAAGTCTCTGTGAGCGGCAGACCTTGTAAATTGTGACTATCAGTCGCAAGCTGAGTTCCAGCTGAGTTCCAGCTGCCTCGTGGGAGGAGAAGTGTGCTGGTCAGCTGCATCTCTGCGGGAGCAGGGAAGCCTCTTATCAGCCAGCAGAAGACAGACGGGCAGCTAAGAAAGAAGGCTAAATCCAGAACGATCCATCTGTATGAGTGTTGTCCTTGAAAGATAGAACATTTCTGCATAATGGTAAAAACCTTCGGGTTTGTGAATAACGTCTGCCTATGTAAACCGCCTTGAGTTACAGCCATTAGAGTAATCTAGTGATCTTAAGAAAGGTGGTATATAAATACGAGCATTATTATTATTATTATCATCATCATCATCATCATCATCATCAGAAGTTATGGCCAGAAAACAAAAATACAAGAGTGACATCTCTTCCTGTTGTGATGTCACTTCTGGGGCAATATTTTGCCCTCTGCACTGGGCTACACTTTCATTCACTACGCCCCTGGTCTGATCTGGAACATAGTACTGTACTTATACCAGATAAAATCCAACATAGTTGGGGAACACAGATCTCTTTAGGGGCTTTTTAAAAGCCCCTTTAAAAAAGTTGTTTTTTTGTCATTGGCAAGGATAATAGGGAGCCAACGTGGTCCTTGTCATGGTCCAAGGGGCTGATGTTCCAGTCATCTGGTTGATCTTCTTTGATGTGCTTCTTTTCCGCCTTAACTTCTGTTTATCCCAGAGACAAGGGAGGAGAGGAGAGAGAGAGAGAGAGAGAGAGAGAGAGAGAGAGAGAGAGAGAGAGAGAG